>QTSX02003225.1:0-35590 GCA_014839935.2 Entomophthora muscae
ATGACTTTGGTCAATCCACCAGCTAATTTGTTTCCCTGGTCAATTCTAGATAATAGATCGATGCAGTCGGCTTTGGAATATACAACATCGTCGGCTGTAAGGGAAAGGTCACTGGAGGACGTCCTATCCACCTTCAGGATCCTGAACCGATCTTCGCTTAGGTTGGAACCTACAACGTATAGCCTGGTTTTCGTCTCATAGATGGTGAACTTATGAAGGATGGTTCGCTTTTCAGTAGCGATAGCCAGCGATTTGCTCGAAACGGCTGCTTTCGGTGCTAGCCTTAAGTCGGAACCGGACTTTGCGGAGGTTGAGCGCGACATGCTTTTCTTTACTGGGCAAGTTGGACTCAGGATGGGCGGGGTGCCCGAACTTTTCTTATCGGAGTTCGGTTGACTCAGATCCGAGCCCTTCCGGCTGGAGGACTGCGCGTAGTGATAGTACCCATTGGGCGGCGATGTATCTCCAGGAGGATTCATGTTCCTGGTGCTGAGATACTTTAGTTTATGGCAACCTTGGATGGCCCATGAGCAGTCAACACCTGGGTCCTCGTCGACTGAACAATCGTTCAACCCTGGCTTTAATTAATGGTCAATTTGATTCAAATCCTGGAATACATGTAAAAATATAAAAGCAATTACAATCATTCTTACACCCGCAAGTTAAACTGCGTAATGCACAAGTCCCATCTCAGAGGCAGCAATAAAAGTATCTAGTTTAAATATTTTCTATTGAAATAATTAGACTCCCAAGCCTCAACCAAAGATTAGATCCTTACAATTAGGGCTGCTTCGGCTAAGTCCCGGGCAGCCGCGGCCAGTTTTTGGCTAGGGGCATTTCTTTTCAAAGATTTATTTCAGTATGTTTAAATATATTATAATTTCGTCTTATCTGAAGCGGCCAAAAGCCGTTAGCTAGCCGGGGCTGAGCTGAAGCATCCCTACTTACAACTATAAAGGGTTATAGAGATATCCAAGTACTACAAGCATTTGGCTCATTATTTTAGGGATTAGGTCATTTTCTAATACACATGCTACCCAAGTCGTAGCATATCACAGGTCAATTTTAAAAAAACAAATTACAAATGCCTATATTTAAAACAGTGATAACTCTATGAAAATTTAATATTTTTTAATACTATAAACTATCAAAATGAAGCTAAGAATCTTATCTTTCTATTGGTTTAAAATATTAATATGTATATTATACTGAATATTAAAGTGAAATCAATTTAAAAGAGCATATATCAGCTTTTATTATATCATTTTGATAATGAAATAAAGTATGTTGCTTTAAAACTAAAATATATTGAAGCTTTTATTATTTGGTATATACTTTTTATTTAACCAAATTAAAGATAAGGTCAAGAGCATTATTATCACACTTTATTTTATCTAAAAATCTTAACTATTTAGGATTTTATGGTAGTTTGAAGTTAGGACGTTTTTTATCACTGTTTAGATTAATTTTAAGGTAAAGTGAGCTTCAAACCTCAAATTAAGCATATTTTAAATGGAATTCTTAGATATTTTATTATTTTAAAAAACATGCAGAAGAGTTACAATTAAGTGACTAGATTACTTTAATTGAGTTGCATAGATTACAAAGAAAATATGATGTAATTTGATGCTTAGCTGCTACACATATATCACTTGTGCATGAAAACTGGGGATTTAATTTATTTTAGGAATATAAATTCAAGTTAAAATTTTAATAAAAGCTATCACATCATTTCTTTCAGAATGGTGTCATAAGGCTTGGCATATAAGAGCTAAAGCACCATCTACGGTTTACTTTAAAAAATCTTCACAGAAAGATATCATTCCAGCAACCAGCACTCTTTTCCAAGGCATCTCTACAAAGCATCTAATTATCAGCAATCATAAATCCATTATTATGGAATCTGTTAACTTCACCTCTGCCATGCAACCTTTCCCTCATTAGAAGCATCAACAAAAAGAGAAATAATTGCCATGCTAAAGAAAGCATTCCTCTTTGTTTCTAGAGGAAATCTTAATTCCTTCATCAATCACTTCCTCACTCAAACTGAGTTTGGAAAACAGAGTTCATTCCTTGCATTAAAAATCAGAAACTAAATGGGATAATTGATAACTTAAAGGATCTTCTGAAATCAGCTCCCCAAAAGCATTGCCCAGCCTTAAGATCTCTGGTTATTTCCAGTTACTCTTTAAAAGAGCTTACTGATAAGGGGTTTAATATAACCAAAAGCGAGTTTGAATACTCAAGAAAAATAAATAAAAATAAAAATGTAATCTTAAACAAGAAAGCCAAAAAATAATAATTATTCATTAAAAAAGAAATAATTAAAATAATTAAAAAACTACTGGAAAATTCTTTTGGAACAAGCCAGTTTACAAAAAAAGAATGAGAAAACTTTTATAAAGACATTGAAAAATAAATGAATGAATATTCAACTGAAATAAAATATTCTCTATTGAAAACAAAAAAGAAACATATGAAAATATGAAAATAAAAATGAAATTTTAATATCACTTTCAACTTATTGTTGCAATTGAGTTTCTCTACTTGCCCGCCAATGTATCTTACTGTAAAGTCACTTCCCCCTTTAGCCCTGGATAGGACAATCTTCCCACACCACACAAAAAAATCTGCTCAAAAGCCAGCCAAGCCCCTTAATTCCCTTGAGTATTTAGCCCACACAATTGACAAGAGATTTTTATTGGCATACCCTTCCCAAGTGGTAAATACTGGTGCTTTGGACTCTGTCCTCACTTGGGAGGAATCTCTGATTAATCTGGATTATTTTTTGGCTTGGGCCCGTCCACACTTGAAATTAATTAAGTCTAAGCATTCAGGTCGCGCTACTACCATTTCTTTAAATGCCAATCCAACTGGGTTAAACCATTCAGTTGACCCCAACCAATCAGAGTCAAAGTCGGAAATTAATGAGAAACCCTCCAACCCTTTGGATTCTCCTCTGCAAAATTTCTCTGCAAGCCAATCAAGTCCCAGCCCTGAGTCAGGTGACTCTCAAATTCAATTTCCTCCCTTAAAGCAAGACAGGGGACTTTCAGTCCCCTGCTTGCTCATTTTTCAAAACTAAAGTTTCAACTTTCCTAACTAAAGTTTTGCATTTTTGGGGCTTTTCTACTAGTTTCCCTCTATTACTGGCTTTGTTAGTATTGATATTAAAATTCCTTACCTTCCCTGCCTTTCCCTGGTTTACAGTGTTGTTTTTGAAGTTGCTACAGTTAACGTTAGTGTTAGTAGTTGTGCTTTACCTTAGTTGTTTTCAAAAATCTGGTTTGAACTTTAATATTAGTATTATAATTGCTATAAATTCTTAATTTAAGTTCAAAATTGTTTTTCTTTTGCTTTTGAGCCCATTGGCTTTTAATATGCGCTTTACACTCTGTAAACCTGTCCACAAGGCAACTGATATCCTGCAGCCTTTGTTCCTTGCCCTTCCCAGCCTCCCAGTAACTTTCTTGCCTGTGTTTGTCCATTGGCTGTTTTTTGGGACCATTTACAGTGATAATCAAGAGAACTTCAGGAGAAACAAATCTGTCATTACTGGTCCCAAACTTGGTCATTAAGAGAAATGTTGGTCCCTCTTTCCAAGTTTGTCGTTTATACCTTGGTGCCGGCTCTGGTAATGATATGGTGTACCACCCCAGATCTGTGGGGGCGTATTTCTCATACCCTTTGCTGTGTTGGCGCTGACCCAGGCCAATTCATGCTTTTACTGGAGGACATCCCTGGACGCGCCCAGGATATCCTTGCCACCAGTGAGAACGTTGTGAGAAGCTTGACTTGTGATGACCTCAAGCTCACTGCCCTCAACCCAGCCCCACTCGTGACCCCCAACCCGACCCCCCTCCCTTTTCCTCCCTCAGAGATCCTGGTCCCACTGATCTCAGAGGAAGACTTGGACAGACAAGAGCTCAGACCCAAGTGTGTCACCTGGCTGCTTGGTGGGATGCTTTTGATGGGCTTGGACTCATACTTCCCCCGTCTATCTGCTGTGTCTTCCCTATGGACGCCCCTTCAAGCGGCCATCCCAGTCTTACACTGGATGGTGTCCTGGTGGATCCTTCCCCCAGGATGGGAGCTGAAATTAGTTAGTTTAGCCCCCCTCTCTCACACTTACAATACAAAGGGGAACTCAATGAGTTTCCCCAGGACATATCTAACAGCATGGATCAATCTGATGGTAATGACAATTTGCGGACACTATCTCCTAATTAGGAGCAATGCCAATTTGACTTTTTGATCCCTGTGCAAGTTATTCCACAGTACAAACCTTATGTTGAACCTGCCACTGTGCCAATTCTGTGGCCCTGTGGCTTCTCTATATGATATATTAATTGGAGTATTTCTCAATTAATCACATCTTATTATATTCATTCTTGTCCTTTATATTGGATTGTTGTCTTTCCCAATCTGATATACTGAACTCTAATTGGTTCAGTGGCAACAGTGGTAGCAGCGGTAGGTTTAAAACCTACCTAAGATAAAAATCCTCCCCCAAGAAAGGACAGAGTATGGGCTGTATGGCTACTCCCCACCAAGAAACTTTCCTTCCAATCCCTGAGGGGGACATCCCCAAGGTTTATGTTATCTACTAGGACCAGCTAGTGCATAAAATTGTGTACAATTGCCTCTTTATGGGGCAGCGCAACATAAGCGTCACCCTGCCTCAATTGGACCTTTCACAACACATGTTAAACCTCCAGCTTGAGCCCTTTGTGGGTGATGTAGAAGGGGCCAATATTGTAAGCTGGCTCCATTTTACCAAAACCTGTCTTTGCATCTAAGTACCTGAACCCATGTGGGTTGCCACCACATCTGGGCGCCTTACAGGGCCTGCTGCAATGTGGTTTACCAACTGGGAAAGCCAAGAGCAGGAAGTCACTTGGTTGACGTTTAGGGACGCCACCAGATCCCGTTACGGTAAAATCTTTTCATCCATAGTAGTGGGAACTCTCCCCCTGGTCATCAAGCAAACAGGATCTGTCCCCAAATATCTTGCAGCTTGGCAACAAGCTCTTGCTGCCACCCCTGAAGCTGCCATCCATGGGAACACCATGTTGCTCACTCTTATTGTCAATGGGCTTAAGCCCCACATTTGCAGGTGAGTTCCCGTAGGGTGTTGCACCTCTGTTGATGACTGTTATAAAGCCATTGTGGAGGCCAACAACCAAGCTTTGATGGGGTTCAACAGGTCCAATGATATACCTCCTTAGTTGTTTCCTGCGCCTGGCAGCGCCCACAATCAATTTGGCTGCCGCCAATCCTTTCAGCAGGAAAATGAAGCTAAGCACCCTCACAAGGGGGAGCTTCAGCTAGCTCAGATCGAGGACCCAGGAAAAGCCTGGGGGTTGTAGATACAGGAGCTTCTGCAACCCTGCTTGACCCTTGCTCACAATCTCTCCTTGCAAAAAACCCCTACAACTACAATGTTCATGATGTTCAAACTCTCAACGTCTTCCAAGTTCATAGCAATGACCCCATACTTCAAGCCAGTCACTCTCCAAATAAAGTAACTTGCTTGACCTATCCCTTTTGTTTCCGTGGGAATACCCACAAACTACTGGTAGATACTGGGGCCGACCACACTATGGTAGACCAGACGTTTGCAGATACTCAACAACTAAACCGGGTTCCAAGCAGGTTCAAGGCAGTACAGGTGGCTGATTCCCAAAGAGTAGCAATTACCCATGAGATGGTACCCTTCTCCGTAAGAATGGGGAACATCCAGATTAAGCTCTCTAGGCCAATCATGGCAGGGCTAAGCCAAGACGTCATTGCTGGCCTCAACTGGATTTGGCACAACTGCTCATATATTGACTGGGATACATCACTAATCACCCTCAACAGAAATGGGGTGGGTTTCCAGATTAACCCTGTCAAAATGAGCAAATTACTCCATGGCACTGTATTTGTCAGGCTTACAGAGACTGGCATAAATAACTTCAAGGGGGGAAGCTGGACTTTAACCAGTGCTCAGTCAAAGTCATCCTTTCTGAACCCACTGTGGCTCCTCCCTTGACCACCACACCTCTACCAGCACTTGTAGAACTCCTTGAGGAGTACTAGGACGTCTTCAGTGAAACACTAGACCAACTGCCTCCTCCAAGAGAAATACAACATGCTGTTCAATTGCAAGGGCTGCTACCTAAAGCACTCCCCCTCTATTGCTTGACGCCCAAGGAAGATGAGACTCTCTGTCAACGCCTTGTAGACGCACTTGATAAGGGCTTCATCTTCACCTCACTCTTGCCGTATGGGGCTGCAGTCTTCTTTTTAGCCAAGAAGGATGGCTCCCTTTGCTTGGTGACTGATTACTGTGCCCTAAACAAAGTGACTGTCAAGAACAAGTACCCCCTGCCATTGATTGACAACCTGTTTTACACTCTTGGGGGTGAAAAGTTCTTTAGTAAGATTGATCTCAGTGCAGGGTACAACCAGGTCCTCATTGCACCAGGGGATGAGGAAAAAACTGCCTTCTTCACACAATACAGGTTGTTTGATTGTTGTGTCATAAACTTCAGAATGATCAACTCTCTCTCTATCTTTGCCATGTTGATGAATAAAGCCTTTAAAAATCTGATTGGAAAATGTGTTGTTGTTATCTTGATGATATTATTGTCTTAAGTCAAAACTAAACAACACATCTTCAACATCTTTGAACTATACTCAAAACCCTTTGTAAACACCAGTTAAAGAACTAGCCTTTCATACGTGAATTCCTTTGGTTGGAGCTCCTATTCCTTGGTCACACCATCTCTGCCTAGGGGGTAAAGCCCAACCCTGCCAAAATCAAGGCAATCATAAGCATGCCACCCCCCACTAATGTGGGCTGGGTACGTACATTCTTGGGCATGGTTGCCTATGTGCAGAAGTTCATTCTCAACTGTGGAGAGCTGATTGCACCTCCCAACAAGCTTTTAAATACCAAATAGGGCTTCCACTGGACACCTACCAGAGATCAAGCCTATGAGACATTGAAGCAGAAGCTTACAACTGCACCCTTTCTGCAGTTTCCTAATTTGAACTGCCAGTACAAACATGAGACTGATGCCTCTGACAGAGCCATAGAAGGAGTTGTAAGGGTGGAAACTGATAAAGGGGTCTTCCTCCCCAGGGCTTACAAATACAGGAAACTTACCAACTTGGAACAACACTATCCCATACATGACAAAGAGTTAGCAGCAATTGTGTACTGTGTTGAGAAATGGCGTTGCTACCTGGAGGGCGCCACCTTTTCATCCTGTGTCCTGACAGATCACAAGTTGCTTCAGTACTTCAACACTCAGTTGCACTTAACACAATGTCAAGCCGGCTGGGTCAAGTGCCTATCCCCGTATCAGCTTTTAATTGAGTACAAATCTGGAAAGGAACTTGTCACAGCTGACGCCCTCTCCAGACTGTATGTAGCATCCATCACAGGAGATGGCAGCCTGGTCCCAGACTGTCCAATTCTCTACCTGGTTCCTGAAGCATCCTGCTATCAGGGCCTCAACTCTGCAACTTTCTCCAAATTAAAGGACAACAAAATTCAGTTCACCACCAATGCTGGCAACGTCTTCCGCCAGGCAGAGACTGGGGAGAAGACACCATATATTCCCACCACCAAGTAAGGAGATACTATTCTGCATTACCACTGCATCTTTGGTCATATAAGAGGACATAACCTCTTCAAAATAATAAAGCATAAGGTCTGGTGGCTGTGTATGCGCCAAGACATCTTGGACCTCCCTAGACCTGCATGCTGTGCAAGAAAAATACATCAAAACCTGCACCTCCCAAGTCTGTCCTGCCTATCAAGGCCATGTAACCCTTTGAACAGTGGGCCCTTGACATTGTGGGACTCCTCCTCAAAGACAGGCTGAGCAAGAAATACATCATTACAGACTATTGACTACTTCACCTGCAAGCCAGTAGCCTGGGAAATCACCAACCATACCGCCACCACTATCACCTGCTTCATTGGCAAAGAAATTGTGGCCCACTTTGGACAACCCAAGCGCCTTATCACGGATGGCGGACCTGAACTTTTAGGGCACGTCATGAAGGCGTATTGTGTCAAGAGCACCCTCTAAAAAGTAGTCACAACACCCTACTGTTCCCAGGCCAATGGGTGGGTGGAGCGCCAGAATGGTTTGCTGGTTCAGCTAGTTGCTAAGCTCTTGCAAGAACACCCCAATACTGCGTGGACTGAACACCTGCCCACCACCCTACTCAGCTTATGGACAAGAACTAACAGGGGCACTGGGTTCAGCCCCAGCACCTTGGCCTTTGGGACCCCTGACAGCTTGAAAGGGGTAGAACAAGGGAATTTGCAATCCACGGTTCCCGGAAAACCTCCCTTGGCAATTAACCCTTCCCTGAGCCAATGGCGTTCCAAAGCCTGAGGCAGAGAACATAAACAAATTGAGGGGGGACAAAACACCTCAAGGCAAGATACACTGTAGATGATCCTGTCAATGCTCTCAACCCCAATTCCGCAAAATTGGAGCTCAAGCACTTGAGACCTTTCAAAATAGCTGTGCTTTATGATAACCATACCTACAGCTTATAATGTCCAAGGAAACACCAAAACACTTCACCACAATTGCTTGCACCCCTGCTGCACCATTCCCACACAAAGGTTGTTTGTGCAGACCTTCCAGACCTCCCACAGGCTCCAATCCTGGCGTCTGATAACAAGCTGGGGGCAAGGGGGGTGTTGCAACCAAGTTTCCCTCCTCACCTGCCAATGTATCTTACAATACACAGGGGGTGCTCAATGAGTTGCCCCAGGACGTATCTAACAACATGGATCAATCTGATGGCAATTTAAAGTTGCGGGAACTATCTCCTAATTAAGAGCGCTACCAAATTGACTTGTTGATCCCTGTGCAAGTTATTCCACAGTCCAAACCTTATGTCAAACCTGCCACTGTGCCAAATCCTGTGGCCCTGTGGCTTCTCTATATGGTATATTAATTGCAGTATTCCTCAATAAATCACATCTTATTCTATTCTTTCTTGTCCTTTCTATTGGATTGTTGTCTTTCCCAATCTGATATACTGAACTCTAATTGGTTCAGTTGCAACAATTTTGCTTATTATTTATAGGACAGGAATACTTCCAAACATGAAAAGGGCACCAAGCATATCTCAAATTCCATCAAAGCCCCCAATTAGAAGGCAACCTCCTCCAAGAAGGCTGCACCTAAGTCTCCTCTCAAAAAGGAGCCCATGCACAAGCCCTCCCCTGAGCAGAGCAGAGCTCACTCTACTGAGGGTGAGGAATCAGATTGGTCTGTTACTGACCATAGCTATTATAACTCTCATCCAACAAAGAACCAACCAAGGATCATTTCTCTGGCAAGAGGTCTACTCCCAAGGATAAGTCTCTCACACTTAATTTCACGGTAAATTCAATAATACTGGGAATTATTTGGTCAAGTAGGAAGGCTCAAAAAGCCAGAAACCTTTTAACAAATTTGATCAACTTAAAAGACTTGAACTAAACAGTTGATTAGAAATGGGTTGCAGCTGCTCCAGTTTGCCAGTTGAATCTGATGTTGGTAAATTGCTGCAATTTGAGAGTCACCTGAAATGATCTTATTTATTGGCATGGTCTTCAGAAGTTGGTCACTCAAGGTTTCTTTGCAAACTGGACTAGATACTCACTTGACAATGTGAAAGGAATAGGAGCCCAGGATTCAGGCGGTATTGCTTAGTAAAATTTTGATATGTATTGAATAATTTTCACTGTTTCAACTCTCAAGAGTTGAGTCCTCCCAAAATATTTACTCAATAAAATCAAATATCCCTTGGTCTAATCTTTATTTTAAATGCATCCTGTAGTTGGCCTTTTGCGCTAAATTTCCTATAATTTAATTCTTAGCCATATTATTACAGGAAGATGGGCCCCTGCTGTAGGTACTTTGTTGTTGCCTCCGCCCACTGTTAATCCAATGCCTGCCAATCTTGGAGCAGTTCCTCCTACATATAAAACTGAAACTTTGGTTCTATAAAATTTCCTGAATTTTATTCTGAAGATACTCTGATTCTCTTGCAGGCTATTTATCCCAGGCTCTTTTGGTTAGGGTTAATCATTTTGCTTAACTCTAGTATCTCATTTGGAAATTTTATAAACTGGTATTTGAATCTGTGTTGGTGGTTGATAAATAACTCCATGTGGATTTGGGTGGTGATTACCCACCACTTGGAGACAGCTTCTTACTATCCTTCAATTTCTGTCACATTGCTCAACTCTTCTACGTCTGGCTTTTTAGAAGCAGTTTGTCATGAATTTGTGTTTATTTTCTCCTGTTCCATTGAGATATCTGCATTTACCATGTTTATTTGCATCAGCTCATTTCTGATTTTTTAGTTTGGACTCTTTAATTTTTGGTTCCCATCTCCGGTAACAGTTGTTGAGACTGGATCATCTGTTTCTTATTTCTGTTGCACCATGTCATTTTGAAGTCTGAATTATTTTCCTTCTCCACCCATAGATGAAATTTTGTGTGAAGTTTCATTGGCCCTATCATTATATTCTGGTTCTAACCTTAGTCACAAATCTTAAGTTTGCCATGTGATGACAAAGGTTTCAGAGGATGCTTGCAAATGATTGTTGTCTGCAGTGGAGCACAATCCACATGTTTTAGCTAAAAGTGCATCTTTATAACCTTTGTTAAATAATGTGTGTGTATCTATTGAGGAGCTCAAAGTATATCATAAGTTGTACACCTTCCAGCAGGGTACTACTCTGCTCTTGGTATTCCTTCCTCAGTTTCTTGCCTACTGCCATACAATTGATGTTTCCAAAGTCAATAAGCTCTCCGTGTTGTGGTTAGCAGTTGACCAGACTGCCCAGGATTTGGAAGTTTGGGATTACCTGTTAACCACAACTGAGGCCCTGGTAAGCCAAATTCTTTCTCTGGTCTCAAATCTGTTGACTTCTAAACAAGGTAATATGGAAATTGAAGCCAAACCTGCTGCACACTCCTGGTTCTCTGGTAATTGTCTTGCAGTAGCTTTGACTAGTTGTAGTCAGAATTGCTCCCCTTGTGTTTCTTCTCAGTTGCAATTGGCAATTTGAACAACCCGCCAAGGTAAAAAAAGCACCAGTGGTGGCCATCCCCAAGAGTTTTTTGGTTATGCTCCAACATGTTATGCCCACAAAGTCTTTGGTAGTTGAGTCAAATGAGTTGCCTCTTGTCCCCATTGACTGTGATCATCCTGTCCTTCCTGAAGCCGTCCAATAAATGATCAAGCGTTATTTTCAGGAGCGCCCTGCCTCCTTAGCTGCCATCTGTACCACCAAGGAGAAGCAAGATCCTGCTGAGGTTGCTTTTTTGCAGCAAATAAATCTACTTCTGGTTACTTCTTGTTTTATGGTAGCATTGATAACAGTCAAACTATCTTCTGGCCAGCCATCCAGTTGGATACTAGTGCTTTTGAGAATTTTATGAGTGTTGAGACTGCCTTATTATATAACTCAATTATCATCCTAGAATGCTGTTCAGGGGTGGGAACTGTTAAACATTTCCCTCTTTCCAACTTAAGAAACCAGTGACGTTTGTATTTGCGGGTCAATCTTTTACTGCAAGGTTCTCCATATGCTCTACTCTTATGTACCCTATCTTCTTAGGAGTGGGCTGATGGCAGGACCATAATGTATTGACTCTGTTAAAAGAGAATTCATTACAAGTGGACCACTATTTGGGCATTACCATTTGCATACTGTTGTTAGATATATTGGAATTAGAGCAGTCTTCATAGACAATACAGTTGGTTCCTGTTCCTGTTCCTACACCTGTGAGCTCTGACTTACTGGCATGCCTTTAGCCCTGGTCTGCAGTATTTGAAGCCACTAGGGGCAAGGTTCTCCACAAGCACACTCTGTTTGACTTTGACTTTAAAGTTACTGTTGATCTGATTTGTATTGCGTCTCCCATTTACCCTTTGACCCTGAAGGAAGATACATGTTTGGAGGAGTGGACTCAGGACATGTTGGTAAAGGGATACATCTTCAAGAAGGCTTTTTCAATTTACTCCCTGTTGTTGTTTGTCCAATAATCCAATGGGTCTCTTAGACCTTGTGTTGACTATGGGAATTTGAACATCATCACAATCCCTGACCCCTACCCTTTGCCTCTTGAAGCACAAATTTCTTGGTGTGTTGAGAAGGCAAAGGTATTTTCAAAACTTGATCTCTTGACTGCATTCAACCAGATTAGGATCACAGAAGGAATAGAGTGGTTGACGGCGTTTAGAACAAAGAGGGGTATCTTTCAGTTCCGCATTATGCCTTTTGGATTAAAGAATGCTCCGACTTGCTTTCAGCAGTTGATTGACTCTGTTTTGGGAGATCTCCTGGGTGTATATGCCATTGCGTATATGAACAACATCTTGGTGTTCTCTCTGGATGAGGAGACTCATAAGGCCCATCTATCAGCAGTTGTAGAGTGTATCCTCCAGGCTAATTTGATCATCAAAAGAAATAGGTGTGAATTCTTTAAATGTAAGGTTACCTTTCTGAGTAATATTATCTTTGAGGATGGTCACACTATTGCCCCCAACAAGGAAGAAGTGGTTTGTGAGTATGATACTCCTGTGACAGTATCCTAAATTTGTAGTTTCTTGGGTACCTGTACTTTCTTGAAAAATTTTACCCCTCATCTGTCTGAAGTGGCAGCCCCCTTGTATTTGGCTAGTGGTAAAACAACTTTAGTCTGGACGCCTGAGTGTGCAGAAGCGTTCACAGCAGTCAAGGCTCTTTTGTTGTTGACTCCAGTCTTACGTCATGTGGACCCAGAGCTTCCTTTTGTGGTCTCCATGAATGCCTCCAAATATGCTGTGGCCGGTGTGTTATTGCAGACTGCCAACAATGGTGTTGAAAGACTGATGGGGTACTTCTCCCATAAAATGGAGGCTCAGGAATGCAATTATATGATTTACAACAAGGAATTTTTGGCAGTCATGGAATCTTTGAAGCATTGGCATCACCATCTTATGTCAGCGCGTCATTTATTTGTGATGAGAACCGACCATAAAGCTCTCCTGTACTATTGTCAACCCAGGGTTTTGTCAGGTTGTCAATCTAGATGGCATGGTGGTATGACAAGATACAAGTTCCGCTACAAGTTTATTAAAGGAATTGATAATCACTTGGCAGATGCGTTGATCAGAAACCCTTCCCATCTCCCAGATGCTGATATGGACATCAAGTTTAACACGCATACTTTGATTCCAGATGAGGCTGTGGTTCTCTTTGTATTAACTCTGCCTGCTACGCTTGCTACCATGTCTTTAACAGAGGGCACAGACCTAGACTTACATTCCAATTTAAGTTTCTGCAGCCTCTGTCCAAGGGTTATGATAGTTTACTGGAAATAGCATGTGCACATGCGGTAGCATACTGCAAGGTTATCACAAGATATGATCAATTCTTTATCACCAAGGTTGCTTGTGGGTTCCAGAGGGAACTATTTGGGACAAAATCATGGAGGCCTATCACACCTGTCCTACATCAGGACACCCAGGGAGAAATAAAACAGTGGAACAAATTAACCATCAGTTTTATTGGAAAGGTTTGACAGTGCAGGTAGCGGCTTTTGTTTGAGACTGCCTGATATGTGTTTGGTCCAAGGTAAGCTGGACCAAAACTACTGGAATGCTGGTTCCATTGCAGCCTGCTGCAGGGCCCTGGATGTCAGTGTTGGTGGATTTTATTGGTGAACTTTCAGATTATAATAGGTTTAATGCAATCATGATGGTGGTATATTGAAGCAAAAAATAGCACACTTTGTACCCTGTTCAACCACAAGTACTTTGGTGGAAACATCTAGGTTGTTTGTAAATAGAATATTTTTCCTACATGGTATCCCAATGGAGATTGTGAGTGACCTTGGGCCCCAATTTATTGCTCAGTTCTGGGAAGCTTTTACTGGAATTCTTGGTATCAAATTGTGACACTCCACGGCTTTTCACCCCCAATTGGATGGACAAATTGAGAGGGTAAATCAAAATTAGGAGGTTTACCTATGTTGCTACACTAATGCGCAACAAGATGAATGGTGTGCTAACCTACCCATGGCTGAGCTCACATATAATAACGCCCTGCACACATTAACTCAGGTCTTGCCATTTTATGTCAATGTGGGTCATAATCCCTCATTCAACATGGGTCTTCAATTGGTTAGCAACGTGGAAGCTGCAACTGATCAAGCCACTGCATTGAAGCAGGCTCATCAGGAGCTTCAGGTTACTTTTGCTGCTGCCGTGACAACTTACAAGGAATATGCAGATTGCAAGCGCCAAGAAGGTCCTACATACAGGCCAGGTGATCTAGTCATGGTGGATGCCCACAATATGAAATTGAAGGTTCCCTGCCGCAAGTTAGGTCCCAAACAAGTAGGTCCCTTCAAAGTTGAACATCAAATTGGTCCCTCCATGTATTGGTTAGATTTATCCCCATCCTTCAAGATTTCCCATACCTTCCATGAGTGCCTACTTACCTCTTTAAGAGCACTGAGACTTTGTCTTCAAAATCTATTCTTTTGAAAGGAGAATTGAAGTACAAGTTGAATTTTATTTTGGCCTCCCGCAAGAACTGACATCAACTGGAATATTTGATGTCTTGGAAAGGTTATCTCAATTCCAAAAATTCATGGGTTCATCACTATGATTGTTCCAATTCCCCAGATCTTATCCAAGAGTTCTATAATCTCAATCCCACCGACATTGGTCATCCTGAGCTTACCTTAGCAGCAATGAAACTTCCTCCTGGCCATAAGAACTTCTCCTTGTCCCATCTCCTGGATGGCGGTATTGTGCCCCAGGCTAAAGCAGAAAGTAATGTCACAGTAAATTCCATAATGCCAGGAATTATTTGGCCAAGTAGTAAGGCTCAAAAAGCCCAAAAACCTTTAATAAAATTGATCAATTTAACAGACTTGAACCAAACAGTTGATCAAAAATGGGTTATGGCTGCTCCATTTTGCCAGTTGAATCTAATTCCCCCCTGTAAGCTGATGTTGGTAAATTGCTATAATTTGAGGATCACCTGAAATGATCTTATTTATTGGCATGTTTTTCAGAAGTTGGTCACTCAAGGTTTCTTTGCAAACTGGACTAGATACTCACTTGACAATGTGAAAGGAATAGGAGCCCAGGATTCAGGCGGTATTGCTTAGTCAAATTTTGATATGTATTGAATAATTTTCACTGTTTCAACTCTTAAGAGTTGAGTCCTCCCAAAAATTTACTCAATAAAATCAAATATCCCTTGGTCTAATCTTTATTTTAAATGCATCTTGTAGTTGGCCTTTTGCACTACACCCCCTACAATTTAATCCTTAGCCGGATTATTACGGGAAGATGGGGGCCTGCAGTCGGTACTTTGTTGTTGCCTCCACCCACTGTTAATCCAATGCCTGCCAATCTTGGAGCAGTTCCTCCTGAATATGAAACTGAAACTTTGGTTCTATTAAATGTCCTGAATTTTATTCTGAAGATACTCTGATTCTCTTACAGGCTATTTATCTCGGGCTCTTTTGGTTGGGGTTAATTATTTTACTTAACCCTAGTATCTCATTTGGAAATTTTACAAAATAGTATCTGAAGCTGCATTGGTGGTTAATCATTAGCTTCATGTGGATTTGGTGGGTGATTCCCCACCACATGGAGACAGCTTCTTATTATCATGCAATTTCCATCACAATTCTCCACCACTTGGAGACAGCTTCTTACTATCCCCAATTTCTGTCACACTTAAAGAGCATAAGGTAAGCACTCTTCTTCCCCCCTCCTCCCAGCTTCCCAAATTATAGCTCCTCTGCGGCTGATTCAAAGTTGTATACAGATTACTTTCTTGGTTTTCATCATGCTCATTCTGCGCCCCAGTGACCCTCTAGTTACTCACAATGTCTGCAATACTAATGGGAATATTAAAGTTGTCTCTTTCATTCTCAAGCCTTCCCCCGTTAGGAGTGTCAATGGTGGGCTGGCCCTGGTAGCCAATGGGATTTTCTCCTGTAACAATGCTAACCAGGATTTTAAGAGCTGGTACTACACATGCAAGGACTGCTCAAGTCCAGTGAAGCTTTACACTGAGCGCTGGAAAGAAATGCAAAGCATTAAGGGTGATCATGCCTACAAAATGCCCAATACTGTTATCTCCCACCTAATGAAGTAGTATATGGTCCAGAAGATGAGAACTTTCAAGGATCATTCTGCCACCCACTTGCAGTGCATGCTTGTAAGTAGGTCTTCCTACCAATATGAAGAGGGTGCCAACCCACACTTAGTTGGTCAGTTTTGTAAGTAATAGGTGCCAAGACAGAGGTCTACACCAGAAACTTCAATTTTTTCATATATTCTCTAAGCTCTCTATCCTCAACAAAGCTTCCCCTCCTTCTCATGCCACCAGAGAAAATTCTTCCTCCTCTGATAAATGTGAGGCTGCCCTTGCTGCTGAGCAGTTAGCTCATGCACACTCACTTGGGCCAAAAGTGATCATAATGGACTTTGAGCTTTCTTGGTTCAGGGCCTTTGAGGCCACCTTAAATTGAGAAGTTTAGGCTGCTTATTCTATTTGAGGAAGGCCCTCCTAAAGCCTCAAGAGTGTGAAGGATTCTTTGAGAATTAACTCAATGCTGGAAGTGGAAAGTGTTGCTTTGCCATGACCCAGCTTGCTGCCTTGGCTTTTGTGCAGCCTGAGCATACTGGGCTTGGCTTTGAGGCCATCCAGGAGGAAAATTATGTCAATAAGAACTCTGCCATCTTCAAGGGCTACCTTGAGTACTTCAAGCAGCAGTGGGTAGGCAAGAAGGTGAATTTCAGAAGAGGAAAGAGTGGGGCCACTGTCCATAGTAAAAGCCACAATCATTGCCTCAATAGTGAGATGAAGACCACCTCAAGCTTTGAGGTCTGGTATAAACACAAGAATGCCAAGTTTTGGGCCAATCCTAAATTCAACAATTTCTTTTGGAAGCTCCAGTAGGAGAAGGAAAGAACCATATCCAAGTTCTGGGACATGGCCAACAATTGCTCACAAAAAGAAGAAGTCTGAGGAGCAGGACTACCAGAAGGCTGTTCAGAAGATGATGAACAAAAAGTACAAGATAGTAGAAATTAAGAAGTAGTTTGAGGATGTAGCCACTGCCCTTAAAAGTGACTTTAATTAGGATAATAAACTTTGCTTTGCTTGGATATTTTTAATTTATTTTAGATTTTTTAGATAGTAATAATATTTATATATAGTAAGCTTTAGATTTAACTTCATGGTGATAATATATAAAATATCTTAGTTCTATTAATTCATCTGTAAAACATATGATATTTTCAGTTGTGCTTATATGAATTATAATAAATTTAACATAATTTATCATGTTTTTAATGCTCATATTGTTTGTTTTTCTTTATTTTCTACTATTTTATTTTTAACTTTAATAGCTTTTTTATGATGTTGTTATTATGCTGTTTTGGCAGAGTTACAAAGGGGAAAATAATTGAAAACTAGATAATATTCTTTATTGAGATATTGATGCTATATAGTTGCTGTGAGTCATGGATAACAGGAACATGATTTTGTTGATCACACTGTGGGATGGTGAAGGGTGTGACTTGATCCTGGTAATGAGTCAAGAGCCAAATTGAAATATCCACCATAAGGGATCATCATCTGTTCATGTTGTTGAATTTGGAAATTTGAGTTGACTTCCTAGTTTAGCTACGGGTCACTAGGAAGTTGGATTATGGGTCTCAAACACATTTAGTTAGAACCTTGTTGGGGGGCCAATCCTGATATTTTGACAACTCTTTTTAAGGAGCCATTACAATTTCAGAGAGCAAAAGAAATTCAATAATACAAAGTTTGCATTTTTGATTTGATCCCATCAAGGGAAAAATAAAAAAGAGAATATGTCTATTCACAACACTCACTAATCTATGTTATCACATATATCTCAACCTAATTAGTGAATTGGTGGAATTAATGTGGGAGTCAACTTTCAGCTTTTTTGAACTAATTTTGGGGTGCATACCTGGATTGTTGATAAAATTAGCTTGGATGCTTACATTTAGGGCTACATTGGATCCCAAAAATGTTTTTGACTCCAGAGGTAAACCAACTTTGTTTACATCCTATTTCTTATTAAAAACACTATTTGTCCTTGATATTTACTCATTGTATTAAAAAGTCAGGTAGCAGGAAAATGCATTTGCTAATGGGTATAAGGCTTTAATTACTTTATGAATAAAGATAAAGCAATGGTATAAAGATGACAGGGTTACTAGTTTGTTGATGCATGATTACTTGCCTCATCAGCAGTTTCCTGGGGTAATTCTGTCTTGGAAACTTCATCTGTGGTGGGATCAGATTTGTCAGCTACCTGTTCTGATTGGTCGCCATAACCTTGCTCAGAAGAATCGGATTCCTCTTGCCCAGGCTGCCCTTGGTTATGATTGTCATTGAGCTGGGATCCGATACCATTTATGGAGCTGACAATTGTATGTGTGACCAAGTCGCCGGCTTGGTCGACAACATTCTGGCCAACCTCGATGGCCTTGTTTTTTGCTTCATTCTTTATTTCGGCTAGGACTTGGTTTTTTGGCTTTTTCCCGTTTCCCTTGGTGCCAGCATTGGAAGCCTTATGCTTAGTGGCATTTTTCTTGGTGGGATTAGAACCAGAAGATCTATTGGAAGAGCTTACTGGAGTTAATTGATTGGAGGGTTTATATTGACGTGCTGGGGTGGAGTTGTTGGGTTTTCTTTTATTAGATACCGCTTTGGTTCTGGAGAGGGGTGTGCCAATCACCAGATCAAGGCTGGAAGCAAGAAGAAGAATGGAAGTAAAAAAAGTAGAGTGCATACCCACTGCATACTTTTTCTTTGGTTTAAATACCTCAACAGTAAGCATAAAAACCGGAGTGTCGTCGAAACATGCTGCACAGATACGTAAGCGCATGAGGGAAATGTGCCCAGGGTTCATAAAAATCATGGTCCAGTCTAGCTCCAAGCTGGGAAGGGCGTATATGCATGGTTGGAAAATGCAAGTAGATGCAAAGCCATTTGTTTTGTTTCAACCCAGCTTTTGCTGCAAACCCCAAATTGTGTAGATTTTATTACGCCTTATTCTAGCCAATCAAACATCTTAGATCACTTTTATTCCGGATTTATCCATTTACTTTCAATGTTAAAAAACAAAAGCCCCACCAGTTGTTGTGAGTTCAATACACAATCGAATCTAGTGTGAAGAGTAAAAGATATTGAATGATCTGGCCTAAAAATATATGAGCGGTTGTATTTGCATATTTAGAACATCGGCTTATCACGGTAGTATATGTTTGAATTTAAAATTAAAGGAAATCTAAGGAAGATCTTGGCAAGTCTTAAATTTTTATAAAATAACATTACTTTTTATTTCCTCACACGTTCTAGTAATGTTTCTTTAAAAAAGACTTTGCACTAAGAAGATTCATGAATTACCCTTTGATTTTAGATTATTTAAATTTTAAATTTTTTAATTATACAGGTTACCAGATGATAATTTTATATCCACAGCTTCATCAATTTGCAGGCAGACTCAACCTATGCCTTCGTAATTTGGCCCAAGTCATCTAGTCTGGGTCACATGAATACCAATTATTTGATTTAAGCTTGAAATTATATAAAATCAAATATGTAAGAGATTTCATTTTAATAATTCATCAGGAAAAAGTTATTTTATGTGGTTTGATCAATGCAGTGGAATGCAGACTGATGTGTTTCAATATATGATTTGGCAATTAGATGAGACCCGGTTTCTGTGCATGATGGATCTCTTTAAAACTTAAACTAGACCTTCATAAACCGTGACTAAAGGAGCGCTTAAATTCGTTTCAAAGCTACATGGGAGGATATTAAAGTGAAACCAACTGAAATATAAATTAAATAAATTGAAGCCTGGAACTTGGCATTAAGCTGCAGCTGACTCTGACATCTGTAGCCTCGGATATCATCACATCCGTTCAATCGATGCATTCTGTTGTTATTTGGGACTGTCGGGGTTAGGAAATGAGTCTTTCATTAATAAGCATAGTAATCACATGCCAATGCACTGGTTTGACCAATCACTTTCCTATATTGTAACGAAGAGCAGGCAGTGCCAGTAAGTTTTCTGGGTACAAGTAGGGCTGCATCGGCCAAGCCAGGGCAACTGCGGTCAGCTTCTGGCTTTGGATCACTCTTTTCAGAAATTTATTTAAAGTATAAAAATATAAAAACTTCCGTCTTGGTTGTAGCGACACAAAGCCTGAAGCTAGTCGGGGTTGAGCGAAACATCCCTAGATATAAGCCATTCAATTACTGTTAAGAATCCCATGCAATATAATTTATGCAACCTATCATGTGTAGTTTAAACCCTGCATCTAATCATAACTTCAGTTCTGCTGTGGATTAAGAACTGTAAACCCTACATAGGTAGTACTAGGGTAGGGACAGGAACAGCAATTGTGCAAACACAGTGTCACAAAACTATTTTTCTGGATGTTTTGGATTGGTTCACAAAATAATCTGGATAGATTTGTGTCACAACTTTTGGAGTAAATCACAAAATATAAAAGGAAGGCAGTTTTCAAATAAGAAACAGATGATTTCATTTTGTGAAAGGGCACAGCATGTAAAATTAGAATGGCTCTCAAGGGTGAAACAGATGGTGTCATTTTGTGCAAGGCACAGGATGTAAAATTAGAGCAAGTTCAGTCGTAGGAATTATTTTAAAGATTGAATTTATTAAAGCTTTACCTGCCATTACCTCACAATGATAGATCTGATTGTATCACAGTTTGATTTAGATAATTATATTAAAACACTATATAATTTTTTTAAAATATCTACTTCAATTGAAAGGAATAGGTTGCATAAATATGATTAAGCACATTCTCACATGGTTTTGTGTTGTGTCCAGTCACATCACAATTTGTGCAGATTTGTTTTATGAATTTAGGAGCAGTGCACAAAATGTGAAAGTTGCAATTGTGAACTGCCCCCTAAAAACACAAAACAAATCTGCATGAATTGTGATGTGACATGAATGTCACAAAATTTTTGTTCAATTGACAAAGTCACAAAACCAATTGTGCTAATTTTGGTGCCCATCCCAACCCTAGTTGAGACCAAGCTTCAGCTGTCACTAGAGCTGTGGCGTCCCACCCCCGGACAAAGATCTTATTTTTTACGGCATTCCAGAAGATCAGAGCTAAAATCAGCTTTAAATAGAAAATATATTACCTTTCACATTTTCAGAAGCTTTGGACAGAAATCTGGGGTTTGTCTGAGGGTGGGATGCCGCAGCCATACCTGTCACAATATGTTTTGTGACTAAGCACAATCCTATCTTGTTTTGTGCTGTGTCCAATCATAAGTATGTAACTAATTATTCTTATTGAAAAGGATAAATATTTATTTTTTTATTATTATTTTAATATAATTAGCTGAATCAAACCGTGGTTCAATCAAAACTATCATTGTGAGATAATGAAAGATAAAGCTTGTAATAAATTGTAGTTGAAAAATAAAATCCAACAACTAAAACTGCTTTAATTTTACATCCTGTGCCTGCACAAAATAATATCACATGTTTTATCCTTAAACCCCATTTTCATTTTACTCCTGACCTTGAACAAATTAAATCATCTGTTTAAACTTTAGAAACCTCATCCCTTTTTATTTTGCAAACAAAAAATAGAGTTAGGTACAAATTGTGACCTGTTCCAAAAGCTGTGGCACAAATCCACAAAGATTGATTATGATTAAATTTAAAACCACCTAAAAATGGTTTTGTGACACTGTGATCACTCAATTAGTGTTCAGTCACAACCCTAGCTTTATGAAATTTCAAACCTTTAGGCTAACACAATAAATGATCAGTTGTTTAAAGAGTTGAAGCCACTCAACTGCCCAACTCCAAGACAATCAAACCAGCAAAGTCAATAAAGCCACAAATTACAAGATTACCAAGCAGCTTATAATTGCTTGTCAGCGCCCTGAGAAAGTGGAAGGTGACATTTTCATATAAACAAGTATGACTCAGAGAAGAAAGAAACTTCTATCATAAACCAAGGCATAGCGTCTAAGCAAGAGCTTAATATAATCCTCTACTTCAAAAGAAACACTGAATCCAAAGTAAAAACTTTCACAATGACAAAGTGATATTATTGTTGTGTATATATTTCTGGGAAGTATAATTAACAAAATAAAGGGGGAATTTAGGAAGGGAATAATACTTTATTGGGTATGATATGGAATAATATATAGTATCATGGGAAGCCACATACTCTCCATGTACATCATGGTAGTCATGGGGCTTATCCAAGTGATTGATCCTCTTAAGTCATGTGGTTTTTCCAAGTTGTGTTCCACTTAGGATTCAACTGTTTGATCCCTGTAATAGATGGCCAAATAAAAACAGTGCCATCAACTTATTGATTAGTTAGGGAATCATATGGCAGTTCACTCTGGGAATTAATTCCCTGAGAGGGAGTAATTGAAGATGTTGCAATATTATCACATCATCTTTTTCTAATCCCTCTTATGAAATCATTTTCCTTAGAAATGATTCAATTTTCAAGTATAATGTAGATCTATATAGGGTTATGGCTGATATTATCCATGGCTAATTTATAACGAATCTGTCAACAAGAGAAAATCTGGCCTCAATTATGATAAAGTTGGGGCCTATCCAGTTTTATTGGAATTGTGGTCTAACTTGAGCCACTTTTTAGTTAACCAGCATAGATTCCTTTTTAATGAACAAAAAAAGAATCTAAGGCTGTTGCAATAATATTTTTTTGAAAATATGAATCTAGATTTTAAAGACATCTTGAAAAATTATTTGAAATATATATGATATTTTATATTTTATGACTATCTTTGCTACACTCCCTGGTCCAGGATGAGCTTTACTATCAGGTTCTGAGCAGGTGGAAAAATATTCTGTCAAAAAGAAATCATTTTTCATCTTGATCCTTCCATGGAAAATTGGATTCTTCAAGCCTAAAATCAACAGTTCCTGAAAGGATCTGATTTCAATGCCTAAAATCAGGCAAATACTTGAGTCAAACCAGATTTTTTTCTGTCACAGGAGTCTAATTTCAAAGAAAATCACTGTCTTAAAGTCAAAAAACATATATTTAAAATTTTAGCTTGGTGAAATTAAAAATCTTCATGACTTTAATTTCATCATTGACAGGAGAAAGTTTGTGGCTACATCCAAACTTAAAACAGAAAATGTAGATTCAGATTCTAAGGGTTCCAAAAAGACTGTAGAGACAATTTTTGTACTGTAAATTCAGAATCTAAACATAAAAATGTGGGATTGTCAAATCCTTGGTCCAAATTTCAAATCACATTTGTGGAAAGGCCTTTTTTAATTAAAATGAATTCTTTTTATTTTTATTTGAATATTTTTAATTGTGGGAATTCATAGACACTTTGCAAATTTCAAGTTACTGCATATTTATAAATGGCCAAAATGAATTAACTGGAATTAGATTTGAAGCATTCAAATCCATCAACCATTTTCATTAAGTTTATTATGTTTTTTGGAATTGCGGGAATGTCAAATCCAGAAACAAAAATTTCAAATCACTTTTAAATGCCACTAGTAAACTCAAATAATAATTGCAGGATTTGGAATAAAAATTAAATGTACAGTAAGAAACTAGGACAAATCAGTCCAAATCAAGAAGCTCAACTCTGAATAAAATCAAATAAAAATTTAATCTTGATAGTCATGTTTAGACATGAAAATTAAGCGGGATGTAAAATTGTCTAAACATGTAAATTATCCAATATTCTGAACTCCAAATTACTAATATGGCAACCACAAACCCATTGATGATATATAAGCCATCATTCTGATGACTCAGAAATTTTTCAAAAGTTTTTTGGGCTCTGGTGTAGCCAGGGGCCAAAGCAAACTTCCTTTTGAGGAAGAAAGGAGAGCTGGGAAAGATAAGCCATCAGTTTACTACAAAAGTGTTTAACTATTGCTATTAAGGATGCTTAATTGCAGTTTATTTTAGAAAATGCTAATAAAGTAGAATTATATATTACAATCTATTTTTATCAAGTTGCTTTTTCCTTGTTGTGGTGATTGTTCATTTGTTTTTGATGATGTGCTTGCATTCAATTGAAGGTTTCACCTTTAGTTGCTTTGGCACTAGGAAATCAAGTCACTTTTCCTAGTTCAGCTGTGGTTGTGGAGGTGACTTGATTTCCTATTGTCAAAGCAACTTAAGGTGAAACTATCCAATTAAATGTAAACACATTATCAACACCAAATGAACAATCACCACAACAAGGAAAAAGCAACTTGATAAAAATAGATTGTAATATATAATTCTACTTTATTATTAGCATATTCTAAAATATACTGTAATAAATCATCTAAATTTTAGCTGTCCTAGAATGGAATAGGGTGATTTTTTGAGAATCCCTATGATTCCTAAAAGAATTAACATAAAAATAATTTAGATCCTTTTACTTCCTGTTCAATATATTCTTAAAAGTATTTATCTCAAATTCATCTCAATTATGATTTGAAATTTTGTTCTTGGATTTGACAATCTCACAATTTCATATTTGTTATTTTTATGTTGTCTATGGTTTGTTGGACTTAAGAAAATATTAAATCATACATTATAATACAGCATTTCTGATCTATGTATCCCACATTTGTTTGCTGTGTTTTGTCTTTAGTTAGTTGAGTTATCTGCTCAAAGGATTTGAAGTTTACTAATTTAATAAATTAAAAACATCAAATTAAATGGTTGATTTTATTAAATATTTTATTTTTACTTAGCTGAGTTAATCACAAATGTGATACAAAATTTGGACCAAGGATTTGACAATCCTGCATTTTTTTGTTTAGATTCTGAATTTAAAGTAAGGAAAAGGAAAGAATTGAGAGAGAAACAATACCACTCCAATAAGAATAGTTCATAGTTGGAGACAAGATCTGGCTTGTCAACCATGGTTTGCACAATTTAGAACAAGGGTTAAGAGAACCAGGAGGTGTCATGGAAATCAAGCCAAACAACACTTACTTTATCATAGGAATTGATACTCAAACAGAACTCAAGTGGCAGCACCATAACCAACTCCGCTTGTGCAAACCAAGAACAGCAATCATAACTCTCAACTACCTTTCCCCAATGCAATACTGGATCAATAACAAGCCCAAATTCCCAATACTCTCAAGAAAATTCCTAAGGCTCCGCCTTCTAGCACCCCAGGGGGGATGTCACAACATCTAAAATTTCTCCCTCTTGGGAAATATAATTCCCTGAGTAATCCCAGTTGTAACTATGCTGCTTTGCAGAGTTACATAGGGAAATTTATCAGAAACTAGATAATTGTCTTTATTGAGACATGTGAATTATATAGTTTGAGTTAATCATTATAAAAGGAAAAGTTTGGGACAATAAATTGGTTGGATTCCACAGGGGTTGGCGTGATCCTTTTAATGATTGAAGCACCAATTAAGCAGTTCATCATGCTGGGATTGTTACTGGTTCTTGTTTCTGGATTTAGTAATTTAAGTCAAACTCACATTTGGCTACAGGACATGGGAAAGTAAGTTTGGGAGTTGAAGAACCTCTTGTGTGGAACTTTTCTGGGGGCAACCTCTCTGTTTTGATACCCCCAACTGAATGTTGCCTTCCTCTGTTGGAAGGTCTTCAGGAAGATTTTAAGGGGTTCAGAATCTATATTCAACCATTTGCTGCTCTGTATCTGGGATGATGGTCTTGTGCTGCTTCTAACAGGCCTTGTACGTTTGAAGCTATTGTGGTGTAGTACCTTGTCTTTTTCTTCTTGCCCAAGCCTTGAACCAGGTAAGTATTGTTGTCATTTATCTTTAGGGCAATAGTTTGACTAGTTTCCAGATTATAATTTGCTCTTGACTATGTTCATTATGTAGACCTTGTCACTGACTCCATGATTGTCTTTCAGAGGAACAAACATATATTGTAAGCATTTTCTTCCCTGATTGATTGATTAACATTGATGTGGAGGACTTGAGGGATGAAACTGGGTGAAACATGTTTTGGCATTATTAACTTGGGCCCTTTTAGGGCCTGAAGTATATTTGTTTGTGTGTCATAAACTAGTTTAAAGGGACTCTTCCCAGTGAATCTATTCACTTGGGTACAGCACACAAGGAGGGTGGTCAGTAATTGCTTAGCCAATCTTTAGGTGTTTGGGCAGTGATTTTGACAAGGGCTTGCAAAAAGCTACCATTTAACTGCTCCACTCTGCCAATTGCCTGATGATATTAGAGAACTAGTAGTCAACCACTGACTAGCTAGCCCTGGAAGTGGCCCATGTAGACAACTACTTTGCTCAGGTGAAGGATATTTGTACAGAGTCAGAAATGATACTGATCTGTGTAATTTTAAGCACCCTTTCATCAAAACCACCCCAAAAAGGATGGCCCCCACTGCTCACCCTGATGCTACTTCAGTCTTCTAGTGTTGTGAGCTAACTCAGATAAAATGTGAGCAGGCGGGCTGCCTTAAAGCCAGTCTATTAGAATAAAAGACTGAGGATTTTGTATTGACTTGATAATTGATCCAAGTCCTATTTCCTTAATGTGATCCTCTTCTAGACTTTATTAGTAGAGCAAAAGAAGATAACATCATACAGTATCAATTCCTATTTTAAAATATAGAGACAAAAAACTATGAACCTATATCTAGAAGTAGGAAGAACCATCCCAAATCCTTTGGGCCTTGGGCCCTGTCAGACTTGCTACTTCTGATGACAACAAAATATTCCAGGCAGCAGGTTACACCAAAGTAACATGTTCTCTGTACTTTCCTAATGTTAGAAGACTTAGGATATCATCTGGTGGATGATAAAATACCATGGTCCACATAATTTCTGACAGTTTCTGACATGCATCACTTGACTTAAATTGCATTCATTGCAAATTTAAACCACATATGTAAAGAGGCTAATTACACCTTTTTCACAAATGTTTAGATATCTTGATGATTGCTTTGAAGCCTGGATTTACAATTCAGAAACTCCACAAAGGGGTTCAAAGGGGTTTGGGATGATCTTTTCTCTTGCAGTTTTTATATTGGGTATTCTTTCTTTGGTTTTAGTGAGCAAGATTAAATTAAACTGTAAATTTTAACAGTTTAACTTTAGATTAAAAACAAACAATTTTGAGCTTACTGTGATCAAGAACTATTATTTTTATTCAAATAATAATCAGTGAACACAAAAAGTAAAATGTAAGGGGTGGGAATAAATTTACAAGATTTCTGAATACATTTCCATAATTTTGAGATGCCTTAACGTTGTGGCAGACGGTGTAACAATTTGAACCTACTTTTTGTAGAGATGAGTGGTTTAGTAGGTTTGTCTAAATTTAATGAGCAAGTATCAGAAATAATATTACCATAACCAATTCTTCTAAACCACTCACAGGCTAAGGCACTTGGATAGATCCACCCCACAAAGTATCTTGATTTAGCTTTTGCCTATTGACTGTGGATAGGTCATCTGGAATGCTCTATCCAGTGAATGGCTTGATAGAATTATACATGGCACTAGTTCTCTGCTTTGATCTGACAGCCCTTTCAATCTGTAGCTATGCAGTATCAGATGCAATATATTTGATTTAAAGTATCTATGAGGTGTGAATCCTTAAATGAGCTTATCCAAGCTATTGGTTTTCCTGCTAGTATTTAAGTAATATTTATATAAACTTAAATAACTCCAAGTTGCCCACCCCAGTATAGTCAAGGTTGCTACCAGCTTTTTGGATCCCTTTTATTTATGTTGATGGATATAATATGATAATAAGAAGTGCTTATGTTTATGTATGTGGGGATTTAGACAAGAGATTCTAATTTCAACCACAGTGATTCAAAAGGCCAAGGTTTACTTAGAGCTTATATTGGATGTGGGAGAGAATGAATTCCTAACACCTGCCTTAATAAAAGAGATGTCAGGTTTGGGATTTTTCCACTGCAGATCTGAGGTCTTCAGATGCAAGAGCAGTCATAGCCAACCACTCAGGAACTTCCGTCTAGGATACTCTGATGCAGCCAATCAGATTCAAAGCGTGATTTTCCGCTGGGCGGATCTGAAAGCAGATGTTTAATTTAAGATTTATTGGCATGCAGTTGAAATTCCTGACTTTCCCAATCAAATGCTAGTTATCTGCATGTAATGGATTTTCTTGCAGGTTCTGGGTTGGTTTAGAGTTTATTTAAACACTAGGTGGTTGCCCCGTCCAAGGACAGAATTAAAGTTGAATTTAATAAATCAATTAAATATATTTTATTGTGTTTTTAGGCTTAGAGTATTTATCACATGTTTAATTAAAATTTATTTAATTGCTTTATTAAAATGTAGTTTCAATTATATTTATTTAAATTTAAAGTTAAAATTGTATATTTCAAGTATAAATAAAAACTAAATCTAAATAAGTGTAGTATCACTATTAAGATTAGTACAGCTAAACTAATTATTTTAAAATTTAGTATTTAATTTTTTAACCCTTCAAAATGTAGAGCTGATCTGCAGCTTTTAAATAAGCTATTGGACATCAAAATCGGCTTAGTATTCACTGAGATACATTGATTTTAGTTTTTTAGTGTGCATTAAAAGTAAATTTAGATAATTTCAAATCGAGTCCGAGCCTTTGATTATGACGTGAACCCGATTCCAGCACTTAACTATATATCTCAGCATCTAGAGCAGTTAGAGTTATCATGTTTGGTACCATTTTGATTGGAATCATCTGAAAAATTGCTCTACGTCCTCTGAATTTCAGGAAAACCATTATATTGAATCATAATTTTATCATAGCTAGTTTACTCCACTGATGTTCTTTTGGGATGAAGCTGTGGCAAGCAAGGTTTACTCTTAAACAATATGGAGCTACTTGGATCAGGTGGCATCGAATTGGAATGCTCTACTATCTCACTTGAAGAATAAGAATTTCGAAATGTCCAAGCCAACCATCTCCTTCTTTAAACTAATATTTATATTATAATTCAAACTGTATTGCTTTAAATTAACCAAGCTCTCTTTTCGTTGTCAATTCAATCCTCAGCATAGAGCATAGCCATCCAATCATATAAAAGGATCTCAAACAATTGCTGCTTCTTTTCTAATTTTAATCCACCCATTCTAGAGTCGGGTAATCTAGAAAGATAAGCCACTTTGATATGGTTGAATAGGGTTAGCCACTAATTTAAATGCAAGTAATCAAATACAAATTTATTAAAGTTCGAGTGGCTTATATTTCAGTTCATGATTTAGACCACACTCCACTGAATTCAATCTGTGTACTCTCAAAGATGCATGTAAGGGATTGAATGTAAGGATGAGCCAAATTGAGCTTGTGGCTTAACAATCAACTTTTAAAATCAAATTTAAGTAAAAATCAATTCAGTCAAATCCCTTACGGCTTGAGCCCACTCAAGGCGACATTACAGACAGACTCACTTTTATATATATTAATTGTTAACCTGTGTTTCACTCCATGATTTTTCATAGATAAATTTGTGTCATCAGACATTAGCTATTAGCCTCCATATGTGATCAGTAGTTCTGGCTTTCCAAACCCACTGATAATTTCCTTGCATATGAATCTTCAAGCAATGTTACCAGTGTGAGCTTTGACAACCTATGCTACTGGCCATCATGTGGCAAAGTCAATGGTGGTACTTATGTACTTCTTGTTTTTAATATTTCCTGTGATGGAGCCTACAATGTCTTTGTGCCTATAATTTGAAAGATAATTGAGTTCTGATTAGTAGTACTGACTTGGGGGGTGTTGCAATTTTAAAACTTCTCATAAAACTTGCATTTTTCAAATATTTCATGTATATCTCTGGAAAGGGTAGGTCATCATACTTTGTGCTTTGAAAACTTGTAAAACCCCCAATCCTTGATATTTTCAAGGTCTCTATGGTAGAGTAAGATGGTGTAAACGTTTTTTTGTACGGGTATGTATGGGATGATCCCCCTGTCTAACATATTTAAATACAGTTTTCTATATATATCTTCAAATGGGTACTTGTTCTTGATGAACATGCCCCAGGTAACACCTGTTATGCCCGGGGGTTTATTCATGCTTTTTACACAGCACCAGGAGAGGTCAATCCAGATCTAATCTGGTCTGTCCCCCTAAGACCCAACATGGAGCCGTGAAAATGCATCTACAATGACTTTTCCTATCCCCAACCTGTACCAGATGTCCATGCTGAACCTTTCAAAGAACAAATTCATCTGGCCTGCCTGTAGGATAGGTTTGTTTTCATTTTAAAGTATATAAGTGACTTGTGATTGGTGAGGGTGGTTAACTCCTCCTGTCTTTTTGAGTTAACAGCGCCACTTCATCAAGCAGTGTACAATTTCAAGTAGTTTCTTGTTGTGAATTGGATAATGGCACTTGATGTTGATTAGCTTGTGGTATTTTTATGCTACTGGTAAGAATCCTTCAGCTTCAGTCTTTATGCAAAGGTCCCCACCCATGGATGCATCCAAGATGTCAGTCTTAATTTGATAGTCTACCTATCTTATTAGTTACTGTAGGATAGGGGCAGACATGAGATTTTCTTTGAGTTGGCACAAAAAGTGGTCTTGTTGGGTTGTTAACACAAAACTCATTATTGGAGCACTTAATTGATGATAGAGGCACTGTGAGAAACCCCAGTCTGGTATGAAACGGCTCACATAAGTAACCATACCAAAGAAAGCCCTTCTTTTGCTCTTTTCCCTGGGCGGTGGCATGTTGCAGATGGCTTTTATCTTCTGTTTGTCTGATTGGATTCAATATTTGGACATTATGTGGCCCAAGAACAGTAATTGATCCATTAAGAACAGGCATTTTTGGGCTTTGCTAATAACTTTTGTCAGGATAGGGTGGAAAACACTGCTTTCAGGTTTTTTGGTACTGATCTATAATAGACTATATACAATTATATTATCTAGATAAACAAGAACATCATCTCCAATTTGGGGTAAAAACACTTTTTCATGAACTTGATAAATGCAGACAGAACATTGTTAATCCCAAATTTGACTTATTTAAGCTATTAATACATTGCTGACATGGTATAGCAAGCTATGCGGCCAGGGAATGATAAAATTTTAAAAAGAGGGAGAGAAAGGAAACCTGCATTACAGGAGAGAACCATGCTAGGAAGAGGGAGTGTGAGGAGAAGGGGAAGGGATATGGCCCCAGGGAAGATAAGGGAGGTGAGGGTGCACAATTCATCTCTGGAGGAACAATAATAACTGAGAACTCAGTGTCAATGACCACAAGGTCTGGGATGAATAACCATTTCAAAGATATGGCTTTGCATATCTTGTCCTTTGATCTTCAAATTAATTTTTGAGTTGCAATACAGAACAACTTCTGGGTGATATAGGTCTGGTGGATCTGGGTGGGGGTCCCTTCTCCTTTAAATGATTTGATGACTGAGGGATGGATGGCTCACAGTGCCACATGTAAGATTGCTTCTTTATAAGAGTTGGGCTTTTGAACAGGGATTCATACATAAACCAGTCCACCTCACCTTCATGAAAGGTAGAGTTGTATTCTCTGGATGGATGGAGGAGGCATCAAGTGGTTCTCCATATCTTGGTGCTGGTGAGGTCATCCCAAAGTTGAGACCACACACTTTTAGGATCCATATTTGGTAAAGAAGGTGATATTGGAATGCCCTTTTTAATTCTGATTTTTTAGCCAGCTGTGAGGTCAATCTTAGAAAACATAGTGGCGACTCCAAGAGCATCAAAGAGTTCATTGATCAGAGGTATGGTATCAATTACATATGGTGACCTTGGTTAAAGCTCTGTAGCCAGTGACTAATTGTAGGGACCTATCCTTCTTGGCATAAATAATACAGCTGTATTAAAAGTTAAATGTGAAGGTCTGCTAAGTCCCTTCTCTAAGGCTTCCTTAAGATAATCACACAGAGCACATTTTTTAAAGCAAGCTGCTAGACAGATTGTGCCTCAGGTATAGCATCTTTTAATTTTATAGAGTGCTGGATATGTTTCTTGGAGTTAATCCTGAAAAGGACTCCTTGAAGATATCTGGGTTTCTCAAAGCTGACTCCCAATCTTGGGATATGATAGTGTCCTGTTTTCCCTTGAATTGAATAACTCCATACTGACAGGAGTTCCAGTTTATACTCTTGAGGTTCTCTTTTTCTTCTGGATCTCTGTTATAAGTACAAACAAATGATGCCTCAGCAGTTGATCCACTGTGTCTGGGTATATCTGATGGTTGATTTCTGTGTTTAATAGTTAACACAGAAGTGACCCAGTCTATGTGGTGGTTGCTCCTTCTTATTCAATCCAGGCCAAACACCACATAAAATCTAGGGAATTCAATGGCAGTCTCTTGGATAGTGAAATGGGGGGTTTCCATCACAATGGTAAAAGAGGCAGTTTCCTGGGTAAAAGCAATATGGTGTTGGAGTTTTTGTTTTACTTCCCAAAGTAAATTATTGATGTGTCAACTTGACAGGATGTATCCCAAAGACTTGCACTTTGAAACACTCAATTGCTGTGTGAAGTGGTTCCCACCCAAAGCAATATGGTTTTCATCAGCTAAAACTATATTCTTAATCTACAAAGGATTAGTAGCTAACTTGAAATTGCTCATAAAGTTGTTGTTGACAAGGGTAAAATCTGCACCTGAGTCCAAGAGCACTGAACCAGTGTAGTTTCAAAAGCAGAAAAAATAGGACATTCATTTGTTTGGGTGTCTGGAAATTGTGTAGAGTACTGGGTTGCTCAATGATACCTGGATCATTGGGCATTGGGCATTGGTCAACATCCCCAGATCAATACTCATTGTGGGGCAAGACTGACAGTTGTCAGAGAGAGCTTGGCTTAAATATTGCTTGCCCCAAGCTTTTCCCATCCTTTTGTTCATCTTGTGTGGCAGTAACTCTTAAGTGTGTGTGATTGGAATGACTGTTATTCTTGGTATGATGATTATTGGGTACTTGATGCTTGTGGTTGTTGTTTTTAGGCAGATGGCAGCTGGAACATCCCAAGGTGTTGAGATTGTTATGTCTTTTCCTTCCCCTAGCCTGCACCTTGTGGAGCACATTGGATGTCTTTTCTGCTTTCTCCCCTTCACAGTAAAAGATTTGCAGATTGGTCAACTGGTCAAGTTTAACATGTGATATTGTGTGGGATTTGAGTGCATCACAGTACATAAGGTGTGTGGCAAGAATATAAAAAGCCATATCAGAGGGAGGACGCAGGTGCAGCTCCTCATAGGATCTTGTTAACTCCTTCACTATATTATTTTGTGTTATATTCTTCACCTGACATATGATCACAAGGACTCTGTCTTTTGTTACAAATCTAGTCAAGAAGTCCGCTTTGAAGGTCTCCCAGTCCTTCTTGGTATGATACTTGTGCCATTTGTTGCACCAGGTGCTGTGGCATGTGTTAGACAAATTTAGATCTCCAAAATATAGAAACATGCTGGGTGGATTGGATCCATGCTGCTGCATTGTTGCTGTTAGCTCCTAAAAAACTTCAAGGTGTCACTGCAAAGCTCTTGGCCACATGTATGGACATGATGCTTTTGTCATGGTTGAGGTCTTGAGGAGAGGAACTGAAAGAATCCCTGTACTGACAAGGCATTGGAGGCAGGAACCTGAATTTGCTTGTTTTGGTAAAGGAAAATCCTTCTGATATTTTGGTTCCTGGTACATAGGGTTAATCTAAGGGGAGTCCTGATATGATTCTTTTGTATTTTTGTTGACTGCAGTGAGAATGAGAAACAGGTGAAATTTTGAAAAAAAGCTAGGGTGAATGGATAGCCTGCCAGTGCTACCAATATTGTAACTGTTCTGTATTAGTAAGTTACACAAGAAAATTATTTTGGAAACTAGATAAAAATCTTTATTGAGATATATCTCCTTTATAGTTTTGGGAAATCATTTTAAGATGAACAATATTAGGAAAACCAATTAATTGGATTAGACAGGGGGAAACTTGATCCTTTTAATTTGTCAAGCCCCAAATTTACTTTTCATCATTTTGAGATTGCCATTGGTTATTGTTGCCTTGTTTGGGAACTTGAGTAGACTTCAACATTTGGCTACAGGTAATGGGAAAGTTGGTTTGGGGGCCACATATCCTCTTGAGCCAAATCTTGCCTGGGGGTTAAACCTGTTGTTTTGACACTGACTTTTAATAATATATTTTCCAAGGCTCCTAATTGAGGGTTAAATGGGTATAAATAGTCATTTTTATTCTTCTTGAATGTGATTTAAACTATAGTGTCTTTGGAGACCAATCCTGTTTCTGGAAAAATGTATCCTAAAAATGAGATGGTGATTAGTATTATTTTATTCATGGACAATGGTTTAAGTCCTCCATCATTTCTGAAAATCCTCCTGTAAAAGAGAAGGTTATGACGGACACCAGCTCCTCCTCATCCATTAATCCTCGTGTTCTTCACCCTTTTGCTACTGCCTTCTTGTTTTCATACTTGAGGGTCTACTTTTTCTTAGCTTATTAATTCCTATTTTAGGATGATACCAGTTAAACAGATAATATCTAATATGAGTAAGATATCAATTCTCATAGAGAAATCATCACAGGACTAAATCTTCCAGCTCTTGCATGCAGAACTGGAACAAATTCCCAAGTTTATGAGTTTCCTAATTTTTCCAAGGATTAAACCAACTATATTTGTGCTTATTTCTTATTAAAAAATACTATTTTCCCTTAATATTTACCTATGGTATTTATAAAAGTTCAGGTAGCAGAAATACAATTTTAAAATGGGTAAAAAGGTTTAATTACTTTATGGATAAGAGTAAAGCAATGATATAAAGTGACAGGGTTACTTGTCTGCTGATAGAGAATCATTTGCCTCTTCAGCAGTTTCCTGGGGTGATTCAGTCTTGGAACCTTCATATTTGGAGGTGGTATCAGATTCAGCAGCTACTAATTTAGATTGGTCATCAGAATCTTGTTCAGTTGGTTCAATTTCCTCATAAGTTCCATCTTTTAGTGTAGAATCATTTACTTCCTCGTTGTTTTCCTGGGTTAATTCAGTCTTGGAACCTTTATATGTGGTGGTGGTATCAGATTCAGCATCTTCCTGTTCTGATTGGGCATCATAATCTTGGTAAGTTGAGTTATGTTCCTCTTGCTCAGGTTGCTCTTGGTTTAGTTTGCTGTGGAGCTTGGATATGAGGTAATTTTTGAAGATACCACCTGTATGTGTGACCAAGTCGCCGGCTTGGTCAACAACATTCTGGCCAACCTCAGTAGCCTTGTTTTTTGCTTCATTCTTTATTTCGGTCACAATTTGATTTTTTGGCTTTTTTTCTTTTTCCTTGGTGACAGCATTGGAAGCCTGGGCTACAGAGGCATTCTTCTTGGTGGGATTAGGAGTAGTAGATCTACTAGGAGGGTTTACTTGAGGTTTAGGAATGGTGGATTTAGGTTGATTTTTGGTGGCAGAAGATCTAGAAGGGTTTACTTGAGATTTAGAATTGTAGAGCTTAGATTGGTGATTTGGACCAATAGATCTATTGGAAGAGC
>QTSX02003226.1:0-35164 GCA_014839935.2 Entomophthora muscae
CCCATACTACAGCAGGCCCTGTAAGGCACCCAGATGCGGTGGCAACCCACATGGGTTCTGGTACTTGGCAAATACAGAGGTGGGTTTCTGTGAAGTGGAGTCAACTGACAATTTCAGTCCTTTCCACGTCACCTGCAAAGGATTCTAGTTGGAGATTCATCATAAATTGAGAAAGGTCCAACTGTGGCAGGGTGACACTGTCACTGTGTTGCCCTAGGAGGAGGCAGTTATAAACTCTTGTGAGTACCAACTGGTCTTGATAGATAATATATCCCTTGGGGATGTCCCCATCAGGGATAAAGAAGAAGGTTTCCTGGTGTAAAGTAGCCATACAGCACATACTCTGCTCTTTCTTGGAGGATTTTTTTAGGTAGGTTTTAAAACTATTGCTGCTATCACTGTTGCAACTAAACCAATGTTAGTTCAGTATTTAATTGGGGGAAGATAACAGTACAATATAAAGGACAATGATAAGACTATGTTTATTGGCTATTATTTTGACTAATATACTATATGAGGAAAGCCACAAGGCCACAAGGGGGTGGCACAGTGGCAGGATCCATATAAAGTTTGGGACCATATAATAACTTGAGCGGGGATCATCATGTCAAATTGATAGCACTTCCAATTAGGAGATAGTGCCTGCCATTTGATATTGCCATCATATTACTTCATACCGTCAGACATGTCATGGGGCAACTCAGCAAGCACCCCCTGTGTATTACAAGGTACATTAGAAAGCAAGGATGGAATCTTGGTTTCAATACTTTCAAGACCCTAAAACAAACCCATACTCTGCACCTGTCTTGCTATTTTTGCTGCCAGCCATTACCCTTTGAGCTATATGTGTGGCTCTTTTAGACAATTAAATCTTATTTTAAGTTACCTATATTGATCATGATAGTCTGGCCTATAAAGCTCCAACTCACAGACTTCTTCTTCAGACAGGTTCCCCAACTCTTTCTTTCTAAGCTACTCATATTTTATGGGCTTTAAATTATCCAAAAGTACCCTATGATTATCAAATACAAATCTGGAAATAGATACTTACCACTGACTGCCTTTCAAGACTATACTGTAATTATTTGCTCTGCATCAATTGCAAAGACCCTGATTGACTCATTTTAATTACAGAGAGTCTCCAAGAAAGATTCACACCTATTACATGAATGAAAACTAATGAGAAGTTCTTCAAGAACAAACACTTTCTCAAAAATGTCTATGGAACTGTGATGCTCCTGCTCCTGGTAGGCTATCAAGGTGTGTCCTGGTTCAAAGCCAGGGAACAACTGAGTTTGAGTGACATCTTCAGAGATACTAGTTCTATGGAAATAACATGTTGAATTATATGACAACTCCAAAAGGGACTCATCATGCCTCCAATCATCATAGGTAATTGATAACTGGGGAAGCTTATTTCACAGAAATTTATGGTCTACTAAAGCATCCTCATCATCTATAAGACTGTGTGCATGCTAATTTTTGATAAAGCAATATCCCAGATCTCAAGGTTATTCAAAGCACTTTACTAAATTTTCAACCAAGAGTTTTCAATTAATGAAAAAAATTATGCCTCTTCTGATCCTCTTGACTAGCTCCAAGATCACTATCACCAAGGAAGTTCTCTTTCACAAGAAGAGATAATATGAACAATATAGTTTTTTATTAATAAGAGAAAGATCTCCTTAGAAACCTTCTGGGGCTTCACTTTTTTGGAGGTCTTTTGACCGGCTAATCCCTTGAAAAAGACCTATTAGCACTTTAGAAGACATTTGGTTACTCCAAACTAACCAGATGTGTAACCATTAAGATGAAGATCAAGCACCCAACAAAGGTCTGCTTGCAACCAAAAGATTTATAAAAAGACCCCTTCAACTTTCCAGCCAGCCAGCTACTTATAGCGCCTGCTTTCAATGTTTCCATCTTTGAATTGCTTTCTTCAGAAGCTTAACCTTTTGGCGCTCTCTTTCTCTTATAATAGAATAATTTTACTCAATTACTTTCTCAAAACCTTAAAGTATTGACTCACTGTTTTCTTGCTTATACTTTAAGCTGCTGGCTTTCAACCAATAATATTCATCATAAAGCATGCCTTCACCTCAATCAATGGTTTCAACGTTCAAAGCTTCACAATTTTTGAGAGTCCACTGCAAACCAACTAGGAAATTAATTTCCACCTTCCAAGCTTCTTGAAGCAGTAACACTTTGAGTGTCAAAGTGTTAACCTTTTACTTGTTCTAGCACCAATCTTCCCTGTGTTTAACTTTATAAAATTTAAATAGTAGAATACCATTTATATTGTTTTCCTTGATCTTATTCAACATTTTGACCAGATCTTTACCCTCATAGTAAAATTAAGGGAAAGCATCTCACCAAAACAGCTGTGTATACTGCGCTCTTAGCAAAATATCTTCATTTATCATGGGGAATCACTGAAGAAACCTCTTAACTGCAATTTCTTCAACATTTCTCCTTGCTTTTGACACTGCAGAAAAATCAAGGCAAAACATTTGAACTTTTTTTTACTCAGTAAAATGCTCTGGAGAAACGTTGGAGCTCCTTATCCATCATTTCACCCAAACTGTTTTGAATATATCCTTATAGCCTAACATAAAATATAGATATTGTTGCAACATCTAAAATTAATCCCTCTCAGGGAAGTAATTCTGTCAGGAACCCATCCACTTGGAAACATACCACCAAGCAGGTGTATGGTTGCAGATGGATTCAACCCTGTAACCAGGGAAACAATATGAACAGAGATCATTCCCATATGGAATAATTCTCCAAGAAAATGATATTGACCAAGGAGTGATTTGAATCTTCCCAGAAGGGCATAGACTCCAAGGTAACTGAGTATGAAGGCCAAAGCCAAGGGATGGAATAAGGAGGGAAAAACAGGCTGATTGGTGCTTATAACATGCGGTTTCTCTATAATGGGGGGGGGGGTTCTGGGCAAGGGTATGGCAGTTTACCATATTCCTGGTATCACTCAGCGCCACAACTTATCAAGGTAGTGAGGAGGAGAAGAACCAGAGTTGGCTCTGGTTCCAAGCAATACACTTGCTGTAAAGGCCTGCACAAGGAGCAACCAAACCAACCATTTATACCCAAATAGCTCCCATTAGGAGGACTTGGGTAATCTCATGGTGTTGGATTTCAAGCTTAAGGAAACAAGCAAAATAAAATCAACTAGTTTTTAGGGAATTGACTTTATTAACTAAAAAACTATCATCTTGGAAGTTGGAGCCTTATATAGGCTTTCAGAGACTCTTAAATTGAAGCCTTTTAAAGGAGAATGAGGAACAATGTTGGGGGAAATTGGAGGGGAAAACCTTGGCAGGAACAGTTTTCTAAAAATAAAATAAAAGTTATTTTTAACATAAGAAAATGCCCACCTGATGGCTCTCAAACAGCTAGGTGTTATTTACCTTAGCTGGTTGAGTACCCCAGCTTGGGAGTAGCTCCTGGTGGTTGTGACAACCACCAGAAGAAGATAACCAGTGGTTATCACAATTAAAGCCAAGTATGGAGCTTGGCGGTTTGATCTCTGATGTCAAACACAAAGCAAAAGCAGCTTCAAAATTTGCAGCAACAGGCGTAAACTCTGATTGGCCAAAGAGCTTGTGCTTGGTTGAATTGTAAGATAATTTTTAATTAAAACAACTTACTTTGAATAGGTGTTGTTGAGACAGACAAAGAGACCCAGGTTTGATCCCTGTTGTAGAGCCCAAGCTGGTTTCTGGAATTAACAATTCAATGTCCAAAGGTAATAAAGAACTTATGCTACTTACTAATAACTAATTTTTGGGCACATAGTAACCTTCCATGCAGGGAGTGAATCCTCACTACTTTTAGAACCTAAGAAACCATTGTTATCAGGAATAGTTGTAAAGGTGTTCCTGAAAAATTACCTGAGTGATTCCCCAATTAATAATTAAATCAATGGCACTCTTATCAGCCACCAATATTATACAGGGATTAAACCTTTTTATTCATAAATGAAACTGTTACAAAAGTAACAATTTTGAATCCCCAAGCAGGATTCAAGCCTTCTCCTAGCAACCAGGTGGGGGAGCAGGTGGCAGGAGCCTGCCTGCACTGAATCTGCTTTGAAAAGCAAACATCCAGGTGCAGGAATCAAACCTGCCCTGCCAGTAGCTGTGGGGCGCATCCTGGGCCCCAAAAGCTATGCACAAGTCTTGGTGGGCTTGGCTGGGCCTGGGAAAGCTAAATTTAGCTGCCCAGAACTCCCAGTTCAAACTCACCCTCCATTTTGTATTTTATGGTTCCCAATTGGGAACATATTTTTTAATCAAGTTCTTCAGCCTCAGAAATTCATGTCAAGCCAGTCCAAAAATAGTAATTAAATTGAAAATAACCCCATGACACCTGTAGCCAATCCTGACAAAACCAATGACCAATCAAGCAAAGATAAGCCACCAGCAAGCTAACAAGCTGTTCCTGAGACCCCAAAAATAATGATTAAACAGCCAACCAACCAACAGAATTGGAGATGCCAACACTTGCCACCCAGATAGCACCAGAAAAATGCCCAGAGGCACCTGCATGTGAATGAGTATATAAACCAAAAGCACCAGAAAGAATCTGTATCATCAATTTTACTAAAGAAAGTTTTTATGAACCTTTGGTTCACCAATATGATTACATAAATATTTTTTATACGCTCCCATCTGCATTCACCTTGACACCAGAACTCACTCTTGGGAGTTGAACACCAAGTGCCAGTTAGAGACTCAGAAGCGTTTGATTTTTACCGCCACCTGATGCTCTGTTTGGCCCTGTACATTTCACAGAGTATCCACCCAATCCCAACCACAAACCATGGACTTTGGAAGACCTGCAGTGGCACACCCGCTGTGATGATCCACATGTGAGGGGTGTTGCAGGCGGGGCTAATGTTGGCCAAGGAAGAAATAAACAGGTAAATGTTGGTTGTGTATTAATATATCTAGCATGGGGAAATGAGGAGCAGTGGTGTTAGCAAAGAAATGGTGATGGATTGGGTCTTGGTGCATGATATAAGATGGTGGATAAGTGATGAAAATTGAGGAGGGGAAGCATGTAGATGGTCAACTTTACCTAGGATGGAGAGTTAAAGTTTCTCCCCATGATTTTCAAGTAGCTTTGAGGAGGTCTTGAAGTGACTAGGCAAGATTGAATATGCTCAGAACCATCATTGAGGTGGCTGTCCAGAGAAACAGCTGCAAAACTTGATGATTTGAAGGTTTCTGGGAAGTAAAGTTGGTTAATTTGCAACTGAAAGCTCAAACTAACCACTTGAGTGAGTAAAAACAGTGGAAAGGCATGAGAATTTTCTGTTGCTGATGGCCTAAAGTGTAGGTCACTTATGGGGGTCAAGTCTAAGTTAATTCACTTGTGGAGACTTATTACCTGAGTATGAGGCATTGACTGATTAATACTAGAAAAACAAGGGAAAGACAATTGTGGAGAGCAGCAGCAAGAAGGAGCAGAAAGACTAGGTAAAGGCTATCAAAAGAGACTGGAAACAGAGCAAAGTGATCAGGAGAAATGAACCAATGTTTTGCCAAATTAATTTGATGAGGTAGAAGAAGGTGAAGTATTTTGCCTTGATTTTATTTCAGTAGTAAAATCAAGGAGGAATGTTAAAGAAATTGAAGGTAATATGTTTTATTATTAAGTTTCTAGGGCAGGTAAAGGTATTTTGTTAGGAGATCAGGATACAAAGCCATTTTGGTGGAAAACTTTCCTTGTAATTTACTATAATATTAAATACATGTGCAAAACGTTAAAGAGAATCAAGAGGAAAATTAAATATTAGTCTACTGTTTAAATTGATTAAATTTGAATGCAGGGAAGACTGGGGATAGACAGTGAACCAGTTAAGCTTTGGTGCACAAAGAGTTGAAGCTTTGAGCGGTTTGAGCAGTGGAAACTGATTTCTTAGTTGAATCACAGTGGAACTTCAGAAATGGTCTAGTTTTGCGCTCTACAATTATTTGTTGAGTTCTGGCATTGTTTCCTGATGAATATTATTGGCTAGAAGCCAAAAGCTTAAATTATAAGCAAGAAAACAGTGAATCAATACTTTAAGCTTTTGAGAAAGTAAGTATGTAAGCTTAATTTATTATAGGTAAAAATGAGCGCCAATGGTTTAAGATTTTGAAGAAAGCCATTCTGAAGGCAGAACCGTTGGGAAAAAAACACTATAAGAAAGAGGATAGCTGGAAAGTTACAGGGTCTTTTGAAGGTCTTTTGGAAATCTTTTGGTTGCAAGTGAGAGCTTGGTTGGGCGCTGAATCTGCATCTTAATGTTAAACGTCTGGTTGTTTTCTAGTAACCAGATGTCTTCTAAAGCATTAAGAAGTCCTTTATGAAGGAGTAGCTGTTCAAAATGACTCCAAAACAATGACAAATTTAGAAGGTTTCTAAGGGGATTTTCCTTCTGTTAATAAAGACTATCTTGACCCCTATTCTCCCTTTTTGTGACAGATAACTCCCCTAACAATAATAATTATGGAGATGATTGAGAAGATCAGAAGATGCAGAATGTCAGTCTGTTCACTCATAGAAAACGCTTGGCTGGGAAATAAGTAAAGCATGGTGCCCATAACCTTGCAAGATCCAGGATATTATTATACTAAAGATTATCATGCAAAATGGCCCCCTAGATGGTGGAGCTGCTTTGGTAGCTCATGTATCACTGTGAAATACATTTTTTCTTTATTATCAATTGACAATGATGATTAGGGGCATGGTGAGTCCCTTTCAGAGTTTTATATAATTCACTTTTGCTTTTTCTATAGAACAAGTATCCCTGAGGATGACAACCCCAACCCAGCTGGTCCCTGGCTTTGACCCAGGACACACTTGGTGAACTCCTAGAAGCAGGAGCTTCATACCCGCCCAGATGCTCCTGGAGATCCCTACCAAATTATACACGGCAGCAAGGAGATCACCATATACCCTTTGATATTCAACAGGAAGTACAACAATCCTGCTGCCTACCTGGTAGCCTCATGAAACCACCCTTGACACTCAAATCATCTGTCTCAACCCCCCACTTCTGATGCCACTGGCCAGAATAGTCAATTCCTGGGAGTGCTATACCTGGCACTCACAGGGTTGATTGATTCTGTCTTGCCAGCAGCTAGATCATGGGCCATGTCTGGGAAGACCATCTCCTACCTGTTAAAGCTAGGTCTCATTATCTAGTGATCCATGTCCATACCTGCATCTGCCCCTCCTTCACCTAAAGGGGCATCATGGTACTCTTGTTATCCCAACAGGAACATTACTTGGATAAGCCCAAAGACTACATTGACGTACATAAACAATATGTGACTTCCCATGATACTATATAATCCTCTAAATTCATATTAATAAAGTATCATTATCATCTTAATTTCCCTTTTTTGTTTCATATACTTCCCAGAAGTATATACTCAACACTATTAAGCATATAATTTATCCCCCATCAGTGTACTTCACCTAGGCTATGTTTTTTGTATTCTCATCATTGGAATCCACCTAGACTCTGGGCGCTAAGTCTCGCAAGTTCATTGTACCTATAATAACCCTTGTTAGTGGCCTCTACCTAGGCTATCAGAAGTAGGTATACCTCATTCATCACTACTGGCTTTACTCACCCAAGTAGTGAGCTTGAGATTTCAGGAGCAAAGTAACCAGCTTTAATTCCCATATACCTCCAAATCATGAAGTTCTGCATCTGTATCTCTGGATAGCCACTCTGATGATATTTCTGAGCAATACATGCTTTCACAGTATTAGTAAGACCCCCTTAAAGCTATCATTATGTTGCAACTGAACCAATGAGGATTCAGTATTTGGAATTTGGGATGACAACAGTCCAATAAAAAGGACAGAATAATAAGAATAAGGTACTGTTTATTGTAGAACATTATGATTAATATACCTTATGGGGAAAGCCACAAGGCCACAAGGGGGTGGCATAGTGAGAAGTTCCATGTAAGGTTCAAAGCCAAGGAATAACTTGTGCGGAGATCAGCAAGTTGAATTGGTAGCGCTCCTAATTAGGATGAAGTGCCCGCCATTTGATATTGCCATCAGATTAATCCATAACATTAGATACGTCAAGGGGCAGCTCATCAAGCGCCCCCTGTGTATTGTAAGATATGTTAGCAGACAAGTCTAGAAACTTGGTTGCAACACCCCCCTTGCCCCCTGCTTGTTGTCAGACATCAAGACTGGAGTCTGCAGAAGGTATTGGAAGGTCCGCACAAATAGCATTTGTGTGGGGATGGCGCAGTAGGGGCACAAGCAATTATGGTGAAGCTTCTTGGTGTTTCTTTGGGAATCTTCAAGTTGATAGGTATGATTGTTGTAGACAGCGGCTATCTTGAAGGGCCCTAGGTAATTGGGCTCCAACTTGACAGAATTTGGGTTGAGGGTGTAGACGGGGTCACTTACAGCGTATCTAGCTTTGAGGTGCCTTGTCCCTCCCTCTATTTGCTTGTGTTCAACTTCCTGGGCTTTGGCATACCATTGGTCTAGGGATGGGGTTGTTACTAGGGGAGGCTTGTTGGGAACCCTGGACAATAGCTTTCCCTGCTCAACTCCTGTCAGACTGTCAGGTGTCCTAAAGGCCAGGATGCTGAGGCTGAACCCTGTGCCCCTGTTGATCCTTGCTTTCAGGATAAGCAGAGCGGTGGGTAGGTGTTCAGTCCATGCAGTTTTGGGGTGCTCTTGTGAGAGCTTGGCAATCAGTTGAACCAGTGAGCCATTTAATTGTTCTACGCGTCCATTGGCTTGAGGATGGTAGGGGGTTGTAACTATACGTTGGAGTGTGTTCTTGGCGCAGTATGCCTTCATGAAATGTCCAACAAGTTCAGGGCTGCCATCTGTGATGAGACGTTTGGGTTGCCCAAAGCGGGCCACAATTTCCTTGCCAATGAAGCAGGTGATGGTGGTGGCAGTGTGGTTAGTTGTCGCCCAGGCCACTGGCCAGCAAGTGAAGTAGTTGATGGCAGTGATAATGTACTTCTTTCCCAGTATGTCTTTGGGGAGTGGCCCCACAATGTCAAGGGCCCACTGCTCAAAGGGTTCCATGGCCTTGATGGGCAGGACAGACTTGGGGGCGCGGGTTTGGACAAATTTTTCTTGCATAGCACACACGTTTTGAGGAGGTCCAAGATGTCTTGACGCATGCGTGGCCACCAAATCTTCCATTTCATGATCTCAAAGAGGTTACGTATCTGATGTGACCCAGGGTTTGGTGGTAATGCAATATTGTGTCACCTTGTTGCGTAGTGGGAATGTAAGGTGTCTTCTCACCTGTCTCTGCCCAACAGCAGACGTTACCAGCAACAGTGATGAAATGACTCTTGTTGTCCTTCAACTTAGAGATGGTTACCAAGTTAAGGCCCTGTGACGGATCCAGGAAATTTATGTTTGCTTCTTCATTATCCCGGTCTGACTCTTTTACAGTTTGACAGGGAATCTTTTATATAAGCTTCAATGAACTTGGATTCCAGGCAAGCAATCTTGGCATTAAGCTTGTTGTCATCTGGTGATCACTTCCACGTTTTTTGCTTCCCATAGTCTTAGCTGCAGACCATATCTTTCATTCCATGGTAGTCTTATTTCAACCAAAAGCCAAAAACACAAAGCATAAAAAGATTGAGGGGAAAGCAACCATTGTCATAATAAGCATAATTTTTTATTAATTATTATCCTGATTCCATTATATACCAATTGGGGTACATTCAGCTGAAAACCCCTCTGGTTCTAGAATCACCCTGGATTCCTATCACATGGTTTATGACATAACAGAGTCATCCAATCCAGATCTTAACCAAAAAGATCTTCACACTTTTAACCTATAAGAATGTGTCATAATACATTCCAGAATCACCTGATTCCTTCTGTGGAAATGTATTGCTTTGGCTTGAAGCATTCCAGACTTCTGGCGCCAAAACCCAGTGGAATATACATAATCCTGATCCAAGCTATCCTTGTTCCAACTGGGAACCAGCTTATTAATCCTGAATGTATAGACATCATTGTCTACAATTAGTTATTTTTGCATTTAATGGTTTTTTGCCTTAAAAACCCATTAAACTGCTTTGAAACTTGAACCAGGCGCCACTGCAGCACCCAGGAGCTTTCCCAGGCGGCGCTGCGGCGCCTGAGAAAATTTGATAGCGGCACTTTGGTGCTTTGCAAATCCATTAGGCAGCGCGGCAGCGCTTTTAACCCAATGAATTTGCCGACATGGCGCTTTTAAACCACAATTCAGGGGTTTACTTTTGGCTAACCTTAACCAAACTTCTTGACACAGTCAAGGCAATTAAACAATATAATTAAATCCTCATTAATTATATTCCAAGCATATATTAATTAACCTTCCCAGTTAATTAATCTGTTTGAAGACAACAAGTCTTTACTTGACACAGTCAAGTTCATTTTGGCCCTATGATTAAATCCCCATTAATCATATTCTAGGGCATATATATTAATTAACCTTCCCAGTTAATCAATAAGTTTAAGACACCTAGTCTTTACTTGACACAGTCAAGTCCATTTCAGCCCTATGATTAAATCCCCATTAATCATATTCCAGGGTATATATATTAATTAACCTTCCCAGTTAATCAATCAGTTTAAGACACCTAGTCTTTACTTGACACAGTCAAGTCTATTTTGGCCCTATGGTTAAATCCCCATCAACCATATTCCAGGGTATCAATTAACCTCCATGGTTAATTAGACGGTTTGAGACACCTAGTCTTATAATCTGAATTGTTCAGATTATTCATTACGGCCCTCAAATAGTACAGCCTAATTGATTCCTGGGTATCAATGCTATTCTGGAAAGTCTCTATAAGGCCAATCCTATTGTTTTGAATTTCAACCTATGAAATTCATCACAATTCAACCTCTTTGTAACCACAGCCCAATGTGACTGTAGTACAGTCACAGGCCCTCATAGTGAGTCCCCTCAGGGCGGAGGTAGAGCATGGGCCAATTGGGGTCCAAACCATTGTCTCCAGTGATAGATGCTACATAGAGTTGTGAAAGGGCGTCAGCTGCTACAAGTTCCTTCCCAGGCTTGTACTTGATGCGCAACTGGTAAGGGGATAGACACTCAACCCATCCTTCTTGGCAGGATGTCAAGTGGGACTGTGTTTTGAAGTACTGGAGCAACTTGTGGTCCGTCAGTACGCGGGGTGGGAAGGTAGCACCATCCAGGTAGCAGCGCCACTTCTCAACGCAGTGCACAATTGCTGCCAGTTCTTTATCATGGATGGGATAGCGCTGTTCTGAGTTGTAAGCTTGCTGGACTCATACGCCACAGGGAGGAAGACGCCATTGTCAGTTTCTACCCTTAGCATGCCCCCTATGGCTCTGTCAGAGGCATTGGTATCAAGTTTGTACTGACAGTTTCAATTGGGAAACTGCAGTACTGGTGCTGTTGTGAGTCTTTGTTTCAACATTTTGAAGGCTTGATCTCTGAAAGGGGACCAATGGAAGCGCTTTTTGGTATTGAGGAGCTCAGTGAGAGGTGCAATTAGTTCCCCGCAACTGGGAATGAGCTTGCATACATAGGCAACCATGCCTAAGAACGTTGCCATCTGGCCCACATCAGTGGGGGTGGCATGCTGGTGATTACCTTGATTTTGGCAGGGTCAGGCTTTATCCCTTGAGCAGAGATGGTGTGCCCAAGGAATAACAGCTGAGACTTGAGGAACTCACATTTGGAGGGTTTAGCTTTTAGCTGGTTTTTCAAAGGGTGTTGAGGACGGCACAGAGGTGTTGGAGGTGTGTGGTTTGATCTTGATTGAAGACAATAATGTTGTCAAGGTACACAATCACACATTTTACAATCAGTTCCTCAAATGCTTTGTTCATCAACATGGCAAAGGTAGAAGGAGCTTTGGTCATCTCAAATTTTATGATACAACACTCAAACAACCTGTAGCACGTGCAGAAGGCAGTTTTTCCCTCATCCCCTGGTGCAATGCGGACCTGGTTATACCCTGCAGTGAGATTGATCTTACTAAAGACCTTCACACCTGCAAGTGTATCAAACAGGTTGTCAATCAGCAGCAGAGGGTAATTATTCTTGACTTTCACCTCATTTAGGGTGCGGTAGTCTGTGACCAGGCAAAGAGACCCGTCTTTCTTGGCTACAAAGAAGACCGCTGCCCCGTATGGAGAGAGCAAGGGGCAAATGAAGCCCTTATTCAGCGTGTCTACAAGGTTCTGGAGGAGGGTCTCATCTTATTTTGGTGTGAGACAATATAAAAGACATGCTTTAGGTAAAAATCCTTGGAGTTGTACAGCATGCCAAATCTCCCAAGGAGGAGGCAATTGGTCCAGTGTTTTTGCTGAAGACGTCCTTGTGCTCCTCAAGGAGAGCAGCAAGTGCTGGTGGTGGTGAGGAGGTCAAGGGAGAGACCGCAGATGGTTCAGCAAGGATAACTTTGGCTGAGCATTGATTGAAGTCTAGTTTCCCCCCTTGAAATTGTACAAGCCTGTCTTTGTTATTCTGACAAACACAGTATCATGGGGTAACTTGCTCATTTCCACAGGGTAGATCTGGAATCCCACCCCATTTCTATTGAGGGTGATGAAAGAGGTATCCCAGTCAATGTAGGAACGGTTGTGACAAAGCCAGTTGAGGCCAGCAATTACGTTGTGGCTGAGCCCAACCATGATTGGCCCAGAGAGCTTAACCTGGATTTTCCCCATTCTCATAGAGAAGGGTACTGTCTTGTGGGTGATTGCAACTCTGCAGGAGTCAGCTACTTGTACTGCCTTGAACCTTCTGGGCACTTGATCCAATTGCTGAGAGTCAGCAAACACCAGGTCCATCATAGTGTGGTTGGCCCTGGTATCTACCAGTAATTTGTGGGAGTTCCCACGGAAACGGAAGGGATAAGATAAGTGTGTTACTTTATTTGAGAAGTGACTTGCTTGCAGTACAGGGTTGTCACTGTGGACTTGGAAGACATCAAGGGTCTCAACTTTGTGGATACTGTAGTTGCAGGGATTTTTTGTAAGCAGGGATTGAGAGGATGGATCAGGTGGGGTTGTAAGGCCTCTTGTTGCTATAACCCCCAGGCTTTTCCCTGATCCTTGATCTGCGCTAGCTGAAGCTCTCCTTGCGGGGGCGTTTAGCCCCATTATCCTGCTGATGGGGCTGGCGGCAGCCTACTTGATTGTGGACATTACCAGGTGGAGTACATGGTTGGGATGGAGCGTCACTGGTACGGTGGAAGCCCATTGAGGCCTGGTTGTTAGCCTCCACAATGGCCTTGTAGCAATCATCAATGGAGGTACAGCAACCTACGGGGACCCACTTGCAGATATGGGGTTTTAACCCATTGACAATGAGGGTGAGTAGCATTTCATTTCTGTCAGTCACGGCTTTGGGGGTGCCAAGCAGCAAGGTACTCAGGAACGGAACCAGTTTGTTTGATTGCTAGAAGAGGAGTTCCCACAACAATAGGGGAGAAGGTTTTGCTGTAGCGGGACTTGGCAGCGTCTCGGAATGCCGCCCAGGTAACGTCAAGTTCTTGACTGGCCCAGTTGGTACACCACACAGCAGTGGGCCCCATGAGGCAACCAGACACAGTGTCAACCCACATGGGCTCAGGACCTGACAGTTAAGGAGGCGGGTTTTAGTAGATTGGAGCCAACTGACAATGTTGGCCCCTTCAACACCACCAGCAAAGGATTCTAGCTGAAGGTTGAGCATGCGTTGGGACAGGTCTGACTAGAGCAGGGTGACGCTGGCATCACACTGCCCAAGGTAGAGCCAATTGTACACGCTTGTGAGGACTAGTTGGTCTTGATAAATGATATACCCGTCAGGGATGTCCCCCTTGGGGATTGGCAGGAAAGTTTCTTGTTGGGGAGTAGCCATACAGCCCGTACTTTGTCCTTTCTTTGGGGGAATTTTTTTTAGGTAGGTTGTAAACCTACTGCTGCTACCACTGTTGCAAACAAACCAATGAGGATTCAGTATTTGGAATTGGGGAAGACAACAGATCAATAGAAAGGACAAAATAATAAGAATAAGGTATTGTTTATTGTAGAACATTGTGATTAATATACTATATGGGGAAAGCCACAAGGCCACAAGGGGGTGGCATAGTGGGAAGTTCCATGTAAGGTTCAAAGCCAAGGAATAACTTGTGCAGGGATCAGCAAGTTGAATTGGTAGCTCTCCTAATTAGGATTAAGTACCTGTCATTTGATATTTCCATCAGATTAGTCCATAACATTAGATACATCAAGGGGCGGCTCATCAAGCGCCCCCTGTGTATTGTAAGATACGTTAGCAGGCAAGTCTGGAAACTTGGTTGCAACATTTAATTTATAGACAAATAAGCTTTACCCCCTTCTCAGGTAAATCAATATAACTGTATGATCACCCTAGTTGGTATAAGGATTTCAATGCTATCTAAGCTCATTCATCCCAGGGGAACATTGGCTGTATAATCACCCCAGGTAGTCTAGGGATGCCTATACCCCTTGGGATAACCATCCCAGGGCCCATTTCTATACTTTCAAAGCACTAACCAGGGGCCACCCTACTAACATCTCAAGGCATAGAGAACCTCCACCAACTACCAAGGCTAAGTAGATCAATAAAACAGCAAATATTTAATTTTCTCAGGTAACTTATCTTTATTTAGCCAAACACAGACCTACCCTGAAAAACAGCTCCTCATGTGAATCATCACAATGATGATTGTATCTCCTGCATGCCCATTTTAATAATATACCCTACTGATGCTGATAGTATCTATGAGTTGATTAAATATACTGATTCTTATGCTAACAAGACTGAAGAAATACACCTGGCCCTCTAGCCATTATCCAGGGAAAGTGTCATCTGAGACCGGCAACTATTTAAGAAGGTCAAGGACCTTTACCTGTCTTAAATTTACCCTGGTATGTGGGTGACTATTATCTCCAAGACCATATTGATGCTGGGCATGGTGGGATGACTGAGACCTATTCTTGGATGGGCAAAACCTATTGCTGGGAGGATATTTGCCCCTCATTATAAAAGTCATTGATTTATGCCATAGTTTCCAACTCTAACGCCTTCACCCCTTGCAACATGGATTCAGGATTATCTCTCCTAAACATGCCTTCCACACTGCAAGTATTGATGCAGTGGTACCCAAATTGCTCTTGGTATGGCTTAAAATTAACTTTGATTGCTGTTAGCTACTTCAGTAAATGGGTAGAAAACCAGGCTACCAGGGATAAATATGCCAAGACAACCACCAAAAGAATTTACTCCATGTCACCTTATATTGTTTTGGGTGTCCTCAAGTGTTATTATCTGAAAGCAGCCCCAACTTCAGTGCAAAATTCATCACTTCTCTAGCAGAAGCAATGGGAGCTTATGAACCTTTCTCTGCCCCTATAATCCTTCCGCAAATGGGACGGTTGAAACAGCAGAGCCCACCCCTATTTCTATTATGTGGAAGCCAACTATCTATGCTGCCGCCAACTGGGACATGCTCCTACCTGCTGCCCTATTTGCCTACCCCCTGAGCCACCATCATATGATGGGGAAGTCTAATTTATGCCATAGTCTACAGATGTGAGTCAGCTACCCCCTCAATCTTAGCACCCTCTTTCAGTAGAGTGAGATGCAGATACTGATCCTGAGGCCCATATGAAAGGATTTTCCAACCCATATATCAATATCCAAGCCAGAGTGCATACCACTGCCTGTAAAACCAAGGGGTTAGAACTATCTCTGTTCAATGTGTCCTGTGCTGCCCTACCTGAATTCCAAATAGGAGGTTCAGTTCTTTAATGCCAGGATTGTTCAGGTAGCCAGGACCAGAAGTTGAACTCTCTCTGGGGTGACCCATGTGAACTCACCTTTAAGAAGGGGCTGATTATACAGTTAAGCTAATGTTGTCTACTGGACCTTTCTTTTGTGTGCAGGATGGATTCCTTTGCCAGTGTCAGCTCCCCTGTCCTATATTGAGGGGGGAGATGCTGTGAATAGCATGATCCATGCAGTTTTGATATCAACTGCAAATTGAAATACATGCAAAGATCTAACTGGGGTTGCTTCCATATCCAATGATACCCATTTAAGGAAATGGGGCTCTATCAATGCACATAAATTTTATGTTGTGCTGCCTGGCTGATTCTGATCCTGATAGAAGTTCAGGACTCTTCCCTCTCCAAAGAGTGATCAGTGTTTTGACCTAATATATATGCCTTGGATCCTTCCTGAGTAAAGTTCAAGTTTATCCACATCTGTTTTAGTTCTGATAGCTTCAATGGTTATTTGCTTTATTCTAAAGGGAAACATCTACTTATCTTGTTTATAGGGAATCAAAGTACATATCCTTTAACTTTTCCCTGAAGGCTAACCTTTGGATAGCTTGAACCTCAAACCTTTTGTTATAAAGGATTCCTATTGTTTTCTCTTGGATGTCAACCCCAAGAGCCAAACATGACATCTACACATCTAAAAAAAGAGGGGGATGATATAAAGGCTAGTGCCACTATATCTGGTATTAAACACCCCTCCAGAAAACAGTGAAGGTAATGAGCCCTAGGCCAAGCCATAGAAGACCATCAAGATCTATAAAGAGCCCTGAATAATCCCACTGTAAAGGCCATTCCAGCTGAGACCTCTGGGGCAGCAGGATAGCTGCCATTTCATTGGCAGGACTATGCTACCCTTCCCTCTAATTTTGAGCTTAAAGGTCTGGGATGACTACCATTGGTTAAAAAAGTGCTTGGAAATGGGAAAAATTGTTGCATCCAAGAGCATCTAGCCCCACTTTTAGCCCTTGCCATGCAGCAGGATTAGCATTGCTGCAGTTGAAAAGGCCAGTCACCCCTCATCCCAAATTTAATGTTTCCATTCTTTATAAAATCAGAAAAAGGCCCTCCTCTCTATGAAAAAGCTTCACCATTGACAGATGTCACCCCTGCCACTCAGCTTCTTGCAGTGGGGATGACTGATGCATTGGAACTTGGCAGAAAGGATCACTTCACCGCATGGATACCTGCAGATGGATACCAAAATTTGGGGTGATTACTTTTTAAGCTGGTTATTTGTTTTGGCTATTTATTCTTTTTATGTAGGGATTACCTGGACCTTGATCAGGGTTATGCTTCTCTCTATTTCTTATAATGCTTAGCATGCCAGTTCCCTGTTGGTAGTTGATTCCAAATGATTTGGATTGCAAGCCTATTTCTAAAGATTTCACCCTCACATTATCCTACCCAAGGATTAGTAGAACATGCTCATATAGCTGAGTGGGCTATAAAAGCTTATAATTTAAATAGAGTAGCTTGTTTTTTAAAGATTAGCAATTTTTCAAGATCAATTAAGAATCAGCTATATGAGGAAAATATGATAATGCAATTAATAGCTTTGGAGCTGCTATTGATTCCCTATACAGCCAACTTTATTTGATTATCTTTATTTGATGTATTGCACTCTTGGCAATGTCATCCAAGAGAACATAGCAGGAAAGCTTTATAACAAAAGATTTGAGGTTTGCGCTAGTCAAGGGTTGGCCTGTAGAGATGAATAAGGTTAGGTACCCCAAGGCCCTGGGAAAGCATAATTTGTAAGCAATCATCCTACTTGAGAGGAAGGGTACTCACTTCAATCCAGACTGTTTTTATGAGGAACTGAAATCTGACAACATGGCATCGTTTCATAATTTTAAAATGCAATTTATATTTTAAAGTTATGGTAATGATGTCATATTGTTGGATTCAGTTCCTCAGAAAAACGGTGTCAGAATTGAAGTGGATACCAGAGGAAGATGCACCAAAGTCAAAATGATATCAAAAATGTAGTTGATCTTGCTGTATTTATTGTTAAAACGAAGGATGTATAGGGCATTGTAATGGAGACCAATCAACAGATAGACAAAGGAGAAAGTATTCTGGTTCAATATCACAATCAGAACAAGTCAGGTGATAAATTCCTGATGTCACTGGAATTTCATTAGCACCATTTGAGGAAATGGGGTGGGAATGAAATGAAAGGCAAAATCAGCAAAATATTTGCACAGTACCTCACAATTTACAGGCAAAATAGATAATATCTTAATATTGCTATTTACAACAGTATTAAATTAGGTAAACAGGTTTTTGGTAAGAAGTGAAAAAAATAAAAGTAAGATATATTTTCTATTATTTGCGTGATTTAAAAAATTCAATAGAACTATTGATTTCATTAGTGCTAAAAAATATCCAGCATAATGGGTTAAACAATACCAAAACAGTTCATAAGCTTTAAAATGCAAACTGGCGCCTTCGCTTAACCTAATAAATAATGATCCACCTGTGGCACCTTTATTTTCCGTCCATGGAATATAATATCTAAATCAAAACCAACTTTTATAAACAAATGCGTAAAAGCTCAGAGGCCAACTCACAACCCACCCAATTCGAGCCTTAACATCAAAAAACGACTCAATCGTATTCCACTGGGTAAATACTGTTCAAGTTTCAATATCAAAGTTTATGTTGGCTGCCTAATGCTTTCTGGAAATAAGTTCATGTGAATCAGTATATATCGTCACATCAATCAATGCCTTTCTAAGATCAAACATCTGTCCTAGCGAAGGAGGAATCAAACGAAATATGCAGGAGAATGCAACTTGGCTCGAGGGGTAAGGAGTCATATCCAGCAGGGAATAAATACATACAATCCAAGCTCATCTCAAACATGATACTCTACGCCCTTGTTCTATCCAGTGTCTGCGTGGGGATACCAACATCCTACGACTTGACTCCCACTTCGGCATCTACAGCCACAACCGCTTATACCACGAGCATACCTCTGCTTGGCGGCGCCATCAACAATATCGGATACACCGTCAACAGCACACCTGGATCCTCCAGCATCTCGTTTAATTCCACACTGGCAGGCACCTCAGGAGGAAACACGTTCAACTATGGAACCAGCGCCAATATGACATCTGCTATATCCGCCAACGGCACATACACCCCCAACAACTCTCAGACAATGACCCAGTCCCAAATCAATTCCCAGGTTGCTGCATCCGTTCAAAATAAAGCCGTCTTGAATTTTGGGGCCACCAACGTCACCTTGGGCTCTGGAAACACATACACAAATGCTGTATCCTACAGCACTCTCACCACAGCATCACATTCGATTGTAACTAGCGTTCCTGGGGTCTAAACACACATGCCTAGCCATCTTCACTGTTCAAATTGACACCATTAACTACATATGCTACTTTGGCGCCATTGGAATATGCTTCATAGCCTCATACTGCTTATAAACACCTAAGAACATATAACCCATTACCCAACGAAGATCAATTTTATCATCCAGCGTGTCATACTTAGCATTATATCGCACAAATATTCCCCCTTTGTCCTCAAAAACAGAAACCTTTATGCCAAATCAGTCGGATAAACTCCCAGGAAATCCCTATAAATTCAAACCTAACCCCAAATCCAAACCACCCCAAGTAGCAAGAGCAATCCAGTGCTCTTACAGTGGCTCATAAATCACCCAGATACAAGTATTTTAGAAAAGGAGCAAAATTTAAGTAATATAATTTGCTATAAATAGCATGCGCAGATGCACCACAGATTTTTACCCAAGCATGATATATAAAAATAAATAAAAATAAAAATATTTCAAATATATATTTTTATTATAAAATAATAAACTGTTGTAACTGTGCTGTTTTAGCAGAGTTACAAGGGAAAAATATTTGGAAACTAGATAATATTCTTTATTGAGAGATAATAATTATATAGCTAATGTGACTCATGGATAACAGGAACATGATAGTGTTGATCACACGGTGGGATGGTGAAGGGTGTGGCTTGATCCTGGTAATGAGCCAAGCACCAAACAAGGTATCCACTGCAAGTGTCAGGAAGCTAGTCATAGGTAGAGGCATTGGGCGGCTTGGGGTGAGGGGCAGTCAAGCCAGCAGGTAGGGCCCATCATAGAATGTGTGCTAACTTGATAATATAAGATAAAGATCGCCCGAGCAAGGACCAGGGTCTGGAGTTGGGGACCACAGAATCCACCAATCCTGTCAAAGTAATGTAGAGTACTCCAAACAGTTGGGTAGAGGTGGTCTCGGCAGCGGCGGTGGGTTCCAAGGGGCGGTCTGGTCTTGGGGTTAATGGCGGAGTCATAGGAACAAAGTACGCTGGTAGGTGGTTGTACTTGTCCTTGAATAATAAGGGCAGTATCTTGACTCTCTTTCCTTCACGTCCTATGTATTTGGTACTTCTAGTCCTTACCAAAGGGTCAGCAATGAGAATGAATTCCAAGTTGTACTCTGAATAGGCCGGGTTGGGGGGGGGGGTACTCGGTAAAGTGCACAGGTCCAAAGGGAGCTCCCGGGGGCGGTATAATGTCTGGGGCAATTTGGCAGATTGGGCTCGGGAGGGGGCGGCAGCCTGGTAGTCTACTTGACCGGAATTAAGATAGAAGATCACTAAGACTAGATAGAGTAAGATTTGTTCAAACCAAAGGTTCATAAAACTTTATTATCAAAAATGACAATGGGGTCTTCACCGTACTGCCAGGGTTTTTATACCATGGGACTTTGCTTCTTCAATTTTTGCAGGGTTCAGGTTTGCAGACAAGGCACTGGTGGGGCATGGATCTTGGCTTAGAGTCTTGAGGGTGGCAGATACAGGTAGCGCCTGCTCTGGTGAATAGAAGTGGTAATGCTTTGTTCCGCTGCCACTGTTCACTATATCACCTGAGTAGTTCAATTGTACTACCCCTTCTGGGCGGAAGACTGGTAGTTGCTGGTAGTCATTGGCAGAGTTAAAACTAGGTTTTGTTTTAACCTCCTTAAGGCAAGCTGAAACCTCTGCATAGGTTCAGGTCTTTGGTGGCTCAAGGTTGGCATCAATCTGATGACTATTCAGGGAATTGTCTTTGGGAGGCTGGCAGGTCTCAGAGTAACTCGTTAACTCAGGTTTGCAATTTAACAAGTGGGCAGTCTCCCATCCACTTTGTGTGACTCGAGTAATCTTTGGAGGGTCAGGGTTCAATTCCAGGGTTTCCAATGTTGGTTTTGAAACTCCAGTATTAGCGTTGGGCAGGTTGGCAGCAGGTCCTTTACCAATCTCTGTTAGCCAGGTTACATCTTCTTTGCAGATATGGGTTTTCATTGGCACCAGTTTGACGGAAGACTGGCAACTATTCAGGGAATTCTCTGTAGTAGGCTGGCAGGTCACGGAGTAATTCATCAATTTGAGCCTGTGACTTAACGGGTTGGCGGGTCCTGGACTGTCCTGGAGGGTTTGATCCGTCTTTTAGGAACTGGGGCTCAACTCTTGAGTTTTCAATAAAAGTATTGAAATGTCATTCATGACAGCAAGGTTCATCATATGTTCATGTTGTTGGATTAGGAAACTATAGTTGTCTTCCTAGTCTGGCTTCAAGTGACTAGATAATTGGGTTATGGGTCACAAACCTGCTTACTCAAAACCTTGTTGGCAGGTTGAGCCTACTCTTTTGACACCCCCAACTGAAGGTCGGCCTCCTCTGGGAGCAGGTTGTCAGGGAGGTTGTCAGGAGCCCGGGCGCCATACTGAACTAACTGATGTTCTGTGATGGGTAGGGCGGTCTCACACTGTCTCTGTCTTGCTTTGAAGGGTCTCAGGAGATCATGATAGAGGACCTTGTATTGTTTACGTTTCCCGGGCCCTTGCACAAGGTAAATGTTATTTTTGTTTACCTTTAGGATGATTACTGGGCCTACTTTTTTGGGTTGTAGTTTACTTTTGTCAATGCTCATGACCCAAACTTTGTCACCAACCTTGTGTCTGTTTTGGATGGGGATGAATGTCTTTTGTAGACACTTGTTTTCTCTTTCTGTTTGATCACCATTGGCCTCTATGACCTGGGGATCTGAACAAGGGGGACCTTGCTTGGAATTTCCAGCTTAGGTCCTGATAATGCTTGAATGATATTGGGCTATGTGCCATATACCAACTCAAAAGGGCTTTTCCCAGTGTATCTGTTCACACAAGTTTGGCATACAAGTAGTGCAGTTGATAGATGCTTATACCAGTCTTCAGGTCTCCTGGCAGTGAGCTTGGCCAAGGCTTGCATGAGGCTGCCATTTAGCTGCTCCACACGTCCATTGGCCTGAGGGTGATATGGTGTTGTCACAGTATGTTTGACCCCCTTTTTAGCAAGGTATACATTGGTGTTTTTGGAGGTCAATTCTTTGCCTCCTTTGGTTATCAGGAGTTCCGGCTTTCCAAACTTGCTGATGATTTCTTTCCCTATGAATTGCTGCACGTTGTTGCCAGTATGTGTCTTTACTGCTTGTGCTACTGGTCATTGTGTAGCAAAGTCTATTGTGGTGATGTATTTCCTATCATTATGTTTTCCTGGCATGGGGCCTACAATGTCTAGGGCCCACACCTTGAAGGGTAGTTGTGTGCGGATAAATAGTACTGATTTTGATGGGGTTTTGCTTCTTGCAAATTTCTCACATACTTTGCATTGGTTCAAGACTTCCTGAACGTCCCAGCACATGGTTGGCCACCATGCTTTGTGTTTAAGGAACTTGTAGAGGTTGCAACTTTTTGTATGCCCTAGGTCTCTATGGTAATGTAGGGTGGTGTCAACTTACTGATGTGTGGGGATATAAGGAATGGTGGTCCCATCAGACATTTTTTGATGTAAGGTTCCATACACGTCTGAAAATAAGTGCTTGTTCTTAATAACTATTTCTTTTGTTATGTCTGTGATGCCAGGGGGGAAACCTTTGTCCCTTATCTAAATTACCAAGAGGGGCCATTCTGGGTTGAGCCATTTATCTCCTCTTGTGGCTTGGACGTACAAGCGCAAGAGTGCATCTGCCATGGAAAGCTCTGGACCAGGCTTGTATTGTATGAGCATATTGAATCTCTCCAAGAGTTCCATCCAGCAGGCTTGACAGCGGGATATATTTGCTTGGGTTTTGAAACATATGAGTGACTTGTGGTTGGTCAACACTGTGAATTCTTCCTGTTGTTCTAGATAACAATGCCATTTGACTAGGATGTGTAAAATGGCCAAAAACTCCTTGTTGTGGATAGGATATTAACACTTGCCATCTGTCAGTTTTTGTGATTTGTAGGCTACGGACAGGAAGTCACCGTCATTGTTTTTGATTTGTAGTACTCCCCCACTGGATGCGTCTGAGGCATCAGTTTCCATCTGGTACTCCCCATTGAGTTTGGGGTATTGTAGGATAGGTGTTGCTGTGAGCTTCTCCTTGAGGCTTCTAAAGCAGAGGTCATGTTGGGGGGAGGGGGTCCACACAAACTTGGATTTGGCGCCAGTTATGGCAGATAGGGGTGCTGTCAAGCCACCACAGTCAGGTATGAAGCGGCGTACATAGGCCACCATTCACAGGAATGTGCAGAGTTCCAAATTGTCCTTGGGTGATGGCATCTTGCAGATGGCCTGTATCTTTTGACTGTTGGGCTTGATGCTGTCTTTTGAGACTATGTGCCCTAGGAAAGGCAATTGCTTGTGGAAGAACTGGCATCTGGAGGGTTTGGCTAGCAGCTTGTGTTGTGCCAGGGTAGCTAAGACTGCCTCTAAGTCTTTGTGGTGCTGTTCTACCAAGGGGCTATAGACAATAATGTCGTCCAGGTAGACTAAGACATGTTTTCCTATGTGAGGGGCAAACACCTTGTTCATGAAGGTCACAAAGGTTGAGGGGGTGTTTTTCATACCGAAATTGAGTATCACACACTTGTATGAGCTGTATTTAGTACAGAAGGCTGTTTTGGGGATATTTTCCTCCTTAATACGGATCAGATTGTAGCCTGTGGTTAGGTAATCTTGGAGAAGTCTGTGTCATTGCTCAAAGCGTCAAAGAGGCTGTCAATAAGAGGTAGTGGGTAACAATTCTTGATGGTAACTTCATTTAGGGCTTGTTAATATGTGACTAGGCGCAGGGTGCCATTCTTCTTGGCCACAAAGCATATGGCAGCCCCAAAGGGAGATTGTGAAGGACAGATAAGTCCTTTCTCCAAGGCCTCCTTGAGGTAGGCACATAAGGTGTTGTCTTCATTTGGGGTCAGGGGGTAGATGAGTTGCGCTTTGGGTACAGCTTCCTTGAGTTGAATGTAATTTTGGATATGTTTTTCCAGAGGTAACCCAGGTAAAGCCTCCTTGAAGATTTCTGGATGATGGGCTACAATTTTGAAATCCTGAGGCGTGGTGGTGTCCTGGTGGTCTTTGAAGTGTATGATCTTGTACTGGCAGGAGTCCCAGTCAATTGTCTTCAGGTTTTCTCTTTTGTCCAGGGTCTCTGTAATGTGCACAAAGACATGGTTGCGTAGGAGTTGATCCACTGAGTCAGGGTAGATCTGGTGGTTGACACCTTCATGTTTGATGGTTAATACTGAGGTTGCCCAGTATACATGGGGATTGTTCTTTTGAAGCCAGTCAAATCCCAGTACAATGTCAAGATTTGGAAAGTCAATGATGGGGCCTTGGATAGTGGAATGCAGGTTCTTGAGCATGACAGAGAAGGGGGTGGCTTCCCTTGTTATGGAAATGTGATGTTTATCAGCTAAAACCACGTTTTTAATCCGCAAAGGATTAGTGGCTAGTGTCACAGCTCATACCAGAGTATGGCTGGACTCCCACAGGAGAGACAGGCCGGTCCTGGAAGGCCATGTACATAATAGGTACTATACAAACCAGGTAGTTGAGAGCAGTGGCTAGGGGGCGCTGACTCCCAGTATGGGGCATGACTTGGTTTGCCAGCCCCAATACTGTGATATAGACAAATCCCAGCTTGCTAAAGTCCTGGATGAGAAGCACGTTGGGGAGAGAAGGAACAGTAGGAATCTCCTTCATAGCTGGTGGCAGATCCAGATGGTGGGGATGGAAATACTACAAGTCAAGTGCGTGGAGTGGTTTGACAAGAGCAGCAGGAGTGTAGCCAGGAGGATATGGATTCACAAGTTTGTATTGTTTAGTGGATTCACAAATGAATGCAAAGAGAATAATTAAATTTGAGCAAAAATAGAAAATTCCTGAAATAAGATAATAATTTCTAGGCATAAACTTGCTTTATTAAGATGTCAAAAAAGAAAAGGGAATGTCAGTGTTCCCAGCTATATACTGCTGGGAAACTGAAATTTGGTTTACTGGCAACTTCTTATTGGTTGTCAATGAATTATCTTAAGCTGGGTTCCATTGGTGACTCCTGATTTGTCAGTTAGATGGATCCTTTCATTATTTTTGCCCTGGGGAAGCTGGCAGGGGGATTTTGGGCCATTTGGCAACCCAAGTCCCCAATTCTGGGTTACAGAGGGTGTGGGCTAATTAAAATCTTTTTCACTCAGCTTTGGGAGGGTTTTCAATTGTCCCCAGGCTTGGCATTGACCAGAGTTCAATTCTCCACTTAGAATTAAAGTTTCCTTTGAGTTAATCTGCATGATTGAAAACGCAATTGTTTGGTTCTGCAATTGCTTCATTGCAGGTGTTGACCCTATGCAACATAGGGTTTTGTCTGGCCCATTCTGGGCCCTGACAGCTAGCTTGAACTTTTCCACAAAGTTGCTGTTAACTAGGGCTTGATCCGCGCATGAGTCCAGGAGTGCCAAGCCTGTGTAACTGCAAAAACAGAAAGGATCTGACATCAGTTTATTGGGATGTCAGGCAATGATGTAAAGTACCGGGTCCTCTGAGGGTACTTGGATCATTGGATATTGGTCCACATCCTTGGGTTGGTACTCATCATTGGGCAAATAAGGAGTTGTACAGGGAGAGCTTGGATTGTTAATGCTCTCCTTGGGCTTTTCCCTTGTCTTGGTTGCCCTGTGTGGCAGTGATACAGAAATAGGTAAAATTTGACTGGCCATTGTTCCCACTTCTATGTACATTTGAGCCTGCAGGTTTATGGTTTGTGTTGTTCCTGTTGTTTCAGGGGACAGTTGAGTGGAACACCCGCCTGTATGAGAGTCCTTGGGTCTCTCTTGTTTTCCAGTTTGCACTTTGAGAAGAGCGTTGGATGTTTGTTCTGCTTTCTCCTCTTTTCAATACAGACTCTGTAGATTGGTCACTTTGTCCAGGTTCACGTGCCTCATCACATGCAACTTGAGTGTGTTGTAGTACATGAGGTGTGTGGCTGGGATGTCAAAGACCATTGCAGAGGGTGCGCGTAGTTGGAGTTCCTTGTAGATGCAGGTAAGTTCCTTCACGGTGCTTGTCTGGGTTGGGTTCTTTACTTGATATATGATCATGAGCGCGGAGTGCTTAAGCACAAATCTTGCCAAGAAGTCTTGTTTGAAGGTATCCCAGTCCTTTTTGGTATGTTATTTGTGCCACTTGTTTCACCAGGTGCCAGCGTTGTGAGTCAGTCTATGGAGATTTCTGCAATCCAAAATTGCTGCAGGCATTTCATTTGGGCCAGTTTGCTCTGGGCAGACTGAATCCATGCAGCAGCGTTGTTGTTGTTGGCCCCAGCAAAAGGCTCCGAGGCAGCGCTACAGAGTCTTTGGGCTACATAGCCTGGCATGGTGCTTTCATCAGTTGGTTGTGGAATGGTGGCGGCTGTTTAGAAGAAACCTTGTACAGACATGGTGTTGAAGGCAGGCAGCAGGATCACCATGTTCTGGTACAGGACAAAACCATCAGTTATCTTGGCACCAGGGGTGTACAGGGTCCAGTCTAGCAGGAGGCCAGACATGATTATATCAAGGATTTGTTGGCTGTGGCAAGTATAGGCAACAGGCAGAATTTTTTCAAGATATGGTAGGATGGAGAACCTACCTGTGCTACCAATGTTGTAACTGTGCTGTTTTAGCAGAGTTACACGGGGAAAATATTTAGAAACTAGATAATATTCTTTATTGAGAGATAATGAGTATATAGCTAATGTGAATCATGGATAACAGGAACCTGATAGCATTGATCACATGGTAGGATGATGAAGGAGGTGGCTTGATCCTGGTAATGAGACAAGCACCAAACAAGGTATCCACTGCAAGTGTCATCATATGTTCATGTTGTTGGATTAGGAAATTATAGTTAACTTCCTAGTCTGGCTTCAAGCGACTGGATAATTGGGTTATGGGTCACAAACCTGCTTACTTGAAACCTTGTTGGCAGGTCAAGCCTGCTGTTTTGACAAAATGCTTCAAAGCCAAACATGCTATGAACTCAGTGCTTTGTAGGCCAACCTTAAGCTCCTGTCACAGCATCGAGTCTTCCAGGCCTAGAACGGGCTAGGTGCTTTAAAGTTTTCACAGGAATTTATTTCCATGCTTCTGTCACTCCAAACTTAAGATTCACAGTGAAATGTTTAGAGATCTTTGGCAATTTAGATCTTACAATATCCCAAAGCTGCTCAATGGTTTTCAAATATGGGCTCTGAGGAGGCCAATCCAAACATCCTTAATAATATTGGCCTTGAAAACAGTGGCGTTATCTTGCATAAATATACAATTGGCTGGATTTTCCAAAGTCCTCATAAATAGCAGAGATTCCAATTAAGGATTCTTCTGTAAACATCAGCATTCACATTCTCACTGATTGACTGGGTTGTGCCTCATAATTCTATGAAGCAGCACAAAACATGGCACCCTGGCAACCATTTTTAAAATTGAGCTTTAAGCAGTCAACTTTATAAGCTTTGCTAGCCTAGCAATAAATTTTTTGGAATATCTGATACCCACATAGTTGAAATATAGTCTCATAAGACTAAATCAACTTTTCCCAAAGGTTATAGGATAGTTAACATACATGTGAGCAAAGGCCAATCTTTTGGCTTTAATTGTTTGGCTTAAAAGTGGGATTTCCCCTTGCAACAAAGCCATAGTACTCAGTTTATGGTGCCTATTGAAAACAGCAACCTCAGCGGTATCAATATCCAGGGTAGTTGTGATAGCCCCTCTAACTTGAAAGGCAACTATAAACCAAATTTTCAAACCTATTACAACAATAGACCAACCATCTCAAGAAGAAGTTACTTTAGGCCAGTCTGATCTTGGTTAATCATTTACCAAGTTAGTTTCCTGGAACTTGAGGTAATTTTATTGAAAGTTTTATTGCCAATCTTGAGTTGCTCAGCTATCTTTTTATAGGGTAGTCACATTCCCTCATCTTGGACAACTTTTTACCAGATATAATCAGGCATTTCTATGATCTTATCCATAATTTCTGGTCAAAAGATTATCTAAACCCAATTTTATAGTCTAGGCAAGTTTGGATAAGAGGTGCTGTCTAATGCTCCTTTTATGCGCTTTAGTACTATTAACAATGCAGCCCTTGCTGTTAAATATTTCTGTAACTTTCTTATAGTTCCTTCCCTTCTATTTCTTTCTGGGCCTTTATCTATCATGCTTGTGTAAAAATCTGGGGTACATCTTCCCATGCTTTTTAGAGCAAGCTGCACTACTAAAATTTTGTTTTCCCCCTCAAAAATGCTGCTGATAAGGTAATTCTTTGAGACACTGCATTTAAAGCCTGATACAAAATCCATAGCATGATAGTAGGGGTGCAGCAGATCTGCTCTGATGGCTGCTTTGTAACAAAGCTGCCACCCAGAGAGAAGCTGGCTTGGTTCATTTAGAATTGGGGTCTTTCAACTTTACTAGGATCACACCCTAACTGTCAGGGATCCAGTCTTGGGCGGCCAGCCTGTTGGTTTCAGGGGTCACTCAGGCCAGGGATTTTGTGAGTAAATCCTACCACAAGAGAGGAGCTAACTTAAAGATATAGGAGAGGGACTTCCCCACCCAGGACCATGGGCCGGCAGCTGGGATTATAGTGTCAATCACCCCTGTGAGGGTGATGTACACGATCCTGAACAGCTTGCTAGTATGATTGGTTGTGAGGTTGGGTGAGGAGGCAAGCATTGGCTTGGGGGTCACAGGCAGTTCTATGCAGAGGCTTTAGGTGGGCAGATAGTTGAATTTGCCCCTAAACAACTTATTGTTGAAAATATCCACAGGAATTGTCGGTTGTATCTAACTGCAGATTGTATGTGGGTCAAAAAGTCAAGTTTGAGTATCTTTTCTGGGGTGTAGTCCCTTTATTCAGATTTCAGAGGGTATTTGGTAAAGTGGACGGGACCAAAGGAGACACCCAGAGGACAGAAATCTGCGGGCAGAGGGGCAGAAGGACTGGATGATCTTGTACTGATTTGATAGATGGTAAAGACAAAATAAGGCAGTAGCTGTGTAAGCCAAATAACATAACCTTCATTCAAAAATGGAAATGGGTTTGGAGTGCAGGGTCCTTGGGTCTATATAGCACCCCACCTCCAAACTTAACATTTTCCATGGGGGGTCATCAGGGCATTTGGAAAGGCAGGGCTGGGGGAATTGGGTACTTGGGTCTAAAGGCAGCAAAATGACACCCAGGCCAGGAGTTCTTTCATTGGTCAAAATTCTCAAATTGGCTACTTGATTATCTTGCTCTAGAGTTGTGGTCATGGGGTCAGGCCGCGGTCCTGTGCCTTCTTCTGGGGATGGCTCCTGATTGGTTGCTGGTGTAGACTTCAAACTCATGAAACTAATGATATGAATTTTGCTGCCTCCATTAGGCGCCTTGATTACTCCTCCATTTGGAGTGATGATTCCTTTGGTTTGGCTTGTTTCATCATTTAGGCCATCATTCTTGGCCTCAGCTTATGGGGGTTTGACCCCAGGAAAAAGCAGGCAGGCAGCCTCTTGGTCCCCAGTACTGGCAGCCTGTGGGGATTTAGGTTCAGGGTTTGAATACTGTCATTTGGCCTGTGTTTCAAGGGTAAGAAAAATGTCAATCCTGACAATAACTTTGCCATGGGTGATGGATCCATTTCAGATCTGGACATAATCCTTAATGTTTGGTATGTGATTCATTTTACATGAATTTAAATGAATAAAATATGTGGTATTTCAGATTGAAATTTATTTTATGAGTTGATCTTCAAATGTTATATGTAAAAAATTTATTGGTCTGTTGGTATGGTTGCCACAGCCCTTGGTTTCACCTGTGAGCTTTCTTCTGGATACCAAGAAGATGGCCCTGAATCCCAAAGAAAAGATAGCCTCCTCCACCTGAATCCTTTCTGAAAAATCTAATCCCCAAGTTAGGGGAATCCACCGGTCCAGAAAGGATCTGATCTGACCGCCTAGATCCAGGAAAGTGCCAGAATCAGTGCAGATCTTGCCCACAACAACCCTGAAGGGTAGGACCTGTATTATTAACCAAACTGATAACCAGCATCACGGCTACATACCATACCACAACCAATAAAATAAAGCATAGTCATCTCAATATAGACTCATCCTGGATAGATTTCAAATATGTCTCCATCTTAGAAAGCTCTAGCCAATGCACCAACAATGAAACATAAGCTTCAGTTCTCCATGCTGCTTGCCACAGTTAATATTGTGAAACAGAAAAGCCAGCCAAGAAGCTGGGACAGCGGATTGAAGAACATAACTATTGACCAACCTAACACCTGAAAACCAAAGTAAATTAAATTTAGAGCTTCTTTAAAAATCAAACATTTATCAGGCGTAATCTAACATCAATGCTTTATCAAGAGTAAATGCTGTGGAATGGAGCTATAAAGAGAATACAATCTTTATTAAGTATCATGAAAGTTATAAAGCAATTGGGTATCAATCAGGAATAAAATATCAATCTCAATAATTGAGTTAGGTTGGGTTTCAGAGCTGGCCAAGTGAATGCTCAGGGTTAAGTTTTTTTGATAGCCAAGTGGGCAACTTTTATGCCAAAATCAAATAGTCTCCCTATTTGAATGGGAATCACAGCAGTATATATTCTCTCCAGGAAAAATTGTAATGTAATTCAAAAATAATATAGGTTTATCTAAAGCATACATCTTATTGATACTAATGTCCTCAGTTCAAAAAATAATGTGGCAATAAGGTTGATCAAAGAGATATTCTTCTAGAATAATTATTGCCAAAATTAGCAACTGAATTGAGAAGCAATCCAAATTGGCCCAATGATTCCCACTCAACTAATAGGACAAACCCTAACCCCAATTCTACACATGGCCACTTCTATAATGTGATCCCAAATCATCACCAGGATCAAAACATGTACCTGGTCTAAATCTCACTACTATACATTATAAACAACATCTCCATAAAGAGATACTTTTCTCCTCTAATCTCAATTCCACTAAGCCTCAGATTAATATTGTATCATAACATCAAGCTTAAGTTCCTGGAATAAAATGGGTTTGAAAATCAGGTGGGTGACAGATTTATGACCACATTAACTCTTTACCTATTAGTGTCACAAATGAAATTTTAATTCTGATATTAAACACAGGTTGAATCTAGTAATCAAACCCTGGCCCCCAGGAAATATGGGCCACTATCCAAGAGGGCCAAGGGGCTGCCTGCCCGCGTTTTTTGGGCTCAAATCCAAAGATTTTTTGATGACCTGGCCACAAAACCAAAGATATTTCCCAAAAAAGCATGGACCCCAGTAAAAGGAGTGACACTGAAGATCCAGACCTATGCTGAGGTAGCCGCTTGACAAAAGAAGGTTAAGAGTGAACTTAGAATAAACCCTCCAATGAACACCTGTCAACATCAGTCTCTAGCACCAAATTGATTATGTAATTGGCTGGGCCGTGTGATACAGGGAATAGAGACAGAGAAATAGAACATCATCACTTCTATTCTCTAGCACCAGTCAACCCATAATTAGCCGTCTGTGAAGCCTATATCAGTTCTAAATTCCTTTTGGAAGAATGCCTGTGGACCTAAAGCCTGAGAATGCTGGAGACAAAATTTAATAGTATAAGAGCCCTTCCATGATGAGAATGGCGGTATTTTCATTCTTATAATAAAGTTTAAAAAAGCCTTAGGCTCACACAAATTCTATTCTATCTAGTTTTAGTATTTTATCATCTCTATTCCAATCCCACAGGCTCCCATTACTCCTATCAACAAATCTGCAGACACCTTGCCTGCATTATTCTGTCCACCAGGAGCACTCTTTGAACCAGTAAATTTCACTAAGTACCCTCTAAACCCAGCCCATTCCAAGTTCACCCTGGAAAACATACTTCTTTATGATCCCTTGGCAAGAATTAGAGACGCAGAAACAATCAGCTGTGAAGGAAAGGGGTACACCATTCTGCCCAGTCCTTCCTGTAATAAGTATAACTATCTTCCTGTATACCTGGTACCAATGAATCCACCTCCAACCCTGCAGCTCAACTGCCCAAAAAAATTGTTACTGCAACTGACACAACTTCCAACTAGATGTTTGAAGTACTTTATATTACTCTTACAGGTGTGGTGGATTCCATGGTATCAAATTACAGTCCTTGGTCCTTGCTTAGATGATCCCTATCCTATGTTATCCAGGTGGCTCCCATTATATGATGATCATTAGCCTCTATCCCAGAAGTCCCTTCACCTGTGTTAGGGAACCAACCCTGATCTTCTGGATTGCTAGCATTTGGGAACTGGCAGTTTACAGACTGGGTGGGCAGGGCCCACCAAAAGATTGGCGCTAACTTAACGAGGTAGGACATTGACTTGCCCACCCATGACCATGGACCAACAGCAGGACAATAGTATCTATTACTCCTGTGAGAGTAATATATACAATCACAAAAGTCTTGTTTTTATGATCCAAGGGAAGCTCAGCAGTGGATGCCAGCATTGGTTTAGGGGTGACAGGCGGTTGCATGTTTGATTGGTAGGCAGGGAGGAAGTTTTATTTATCTCTGAACAGGTGGGGCTCAGTAACGTGCCAAGGGCCTTTCTGGTTGTATCTAGTTAACTATTTAGTTCTGGAAAAGGGATCTCAGGCTAATATATTTTCTATGGCGTAGTCCTTGTACTTGGGCTTCAAGGGGTATTCTGTAAAATGGACAGGACCAAATGGAGCACCTGGCAGACAATACATAGCTGGCAGATTGGCAGGAGGGTCAGATGATCTTTGAGTTAACTGGAAGATGACAAGGATAAAATAAGGCAATAATTGGGGAAATTAATATCTCATAACCTTTATTTAAAAATGACAATGGGGATTGATCTTGGCCTGGCATGTACTTATACCGCACTACCGGGCTTTATTTCTGGTCAGGTTTCTTGAGCTTGGGCAGGTTGACATTGGGGGTCTTAGATGGCAGGATTGCACTTGGCACTGGCAGGTTGCCACTGGTTGCTTTAGGGTGAGAAGACTTTAAATCCTTCTGTTTGGAAATTTAGGCGTTGGGTGGCCCTTCAGGTTCAGTGCCACGTCCTAAGCTTTGGGAGAGTTCAGAACAACTCTCATTGGGGGAAGTGCATTTCACCAAGAAAACCGCTGGTATCAGGTATTGGCACCTCAGGAAACTCCCAGCATCTCACACTGGCAATTTGCTTACAGAACCCTGTGTGGTAGTTAAGGGTTTGGGTCCTGACAGGTTGGCAACAACTTTGTCAATTGGTAGTGGGCTGTCAGATTCCCAGTCTTTGGAACTGGCGGTCTGCAAAGGGTTTTGTTCAGGGTTTGACTCTAGTTCTGTACTTTGGGATTCAGGTGCATCTAAATTGTCATTCCTGACAACCTGCGCCAAGCAGTGTTTCACCAACAATTAACATCCTGAAAATTAGGCTAACTTTTTGACAACTCTATCAAGTTTGGAGTGGGGATGATGCTTTACAGCTTAAAATAAACCTGTTGTCTTTATAGCTTCTCCCAGAAGAAAAATATTAGGAAATCCTCTCAGCTAGATAACTAAAAAACAGAAAATCTATTACCCTTAAATATACAGCTTTTAGATCAGAATAGGACTCTTTTAACCCAATCTAATAGAGATCTGTCTCCTTCTCATATTGACAAATTTTAATAACTAGGGGTATTGTTGGTATTTAAAGCCTTACCTGTATTGCTTATGTTGCAACATCTATAGTCACTCCCTCTCAGAGAAGTGATTCCTTGAGTGCTTTTTATGAATAATCATTAAGTTAGTAGAACTCTTATAAATTGTCCATCTAATAGGGGGATCAAAGACTTCAACCTCTAAATGGAACAATTACTTGGATAAGCCCCATGGCTGCCATGATGCACATAAACAGTATGTGGATTATCACAATAATATATAATACTCTAAACTCATATCAACAACGTACTATTCTCTTCTTACTTTCCCCCTTTATCTTGTCTATCATACTTCTCAGAAGTATATACTTGACACTTATTTATCAATGTGACAGTCCATGGCTTCAAATGTTATCTTATAACCATTGTATTTATTAGGCAAGGCTATGCTTTTACCAAAACTAGGTTATTACTCTATTTAATTATGTATTATGATAGTCTTATACTGCATATTATCCTTTATACTGATTTGGATTACAGAATAAAAAATTCTGCTACAAATTCCTACACATTTGATAGGGGTTCCTTAATATGAACTATTGAGGCTCTGGTATCATACTTTATTGGCTTGATAAATCTTCTGCTTGCATAAAGTTCTTGGTATCAAAAAGGGGCGGTAACCAGGCTTCCAGGGGCTGTCTCCAGCTGTTAATGTTGCTGTTTAAGGGCAATGTGCATCTGGACCAAAATAATGTGTTTCAGGGTTAGATCCTCTGTTGTCAGTTTCCCATCTGTTTGGCGGATATTGATTCTGTGCATCTTGCTCAGCTATTTGAACCATATTTTCACTGGTTCAAAGGTTTGCAGCTATGCTCTGGCAACAGCTGCAGATAATATAATCAAAGAAATAAGCTGAGAAAACGTATTCTTATTATTAAAGAAGAGAAAATGTGTTTATAACCTCGTGTGAGGGGACATCAGGAAAAGTTGCAAATGTGCTAATCAATGATGGATTTGATGGACATTAAGTTCAAAGTCAGATTCAGAATCAATTATACATTAAGCAATCACACAATCAATCAAGCAAGAACTTGTGGACACCAGAGAAATTCCCGATTCTGTGCCTAAATCTTCCCTCTAGGAATTGGATCACTCAAAGGTTCTACTTTGGCATAATCAACAAAGCATCCAATTTCAGAATTATAGAACACACTGGCGTTTAGAGTCCAGAAGACTAAATGGAGGTGACATCAGAAATCAGATTGCCCAATTGATACCTATTATGGATGTAAATCAATAGCTAATATTGACAACTGATGCTAATATTGGTATTGACGCCAA
>QTSX02003227.1:0-34830 GCA_014839935.2 Entomophthora muscae
TAGAACATTTTCATCTTCACCCAGCACAGGTGATCCTTACTGGCATGGAATAATTTAGTACTTCAGGATCACTTCCTACTCCTCTGGCCTACTTCAAGATTACTGATTATTAATGTGATAAATATGGGAATTTGAGATTATGGGTAATCAAACCCAGCACCTTGGCGCCTGATGTAAAAGTAAAGCGGCACATTGGTGCCTGTAATATTTGCCAGGTGGCACCGCGGCGCTTGCAATAATTTTCAGTTGGTGCCGTAGCAATTGAGGTAAAGTAGTTTGGCGCTTTGGCGCCTAATCCAATTGCTAGGTGGTGCTTATGTATTTTTAAAGTGCTGCAGCGGCAAATCATGTCTCATTTAATTGCTGCGGCAGTGCTTATCATTGGCTAGTTTAAGCCTCAGGTGTGCAGATTACTACTGATCCAATATTCATATAGTTTATACTACCAATTTATGTAGTTTGGTAGCTGTAATTCATATCTGCAAGCTCCGTCATAATTAGTATCATTGTATTTTGTACTACTAATTTATGGATTTGGTTGTAACAGTCCCATTCCGTGGGCTCTATCATAATTGGCATCATAGCTTGGTCAAAATTCCCAACAGAGCCATTGGATAAGGTTTCATGTAATTGATACCAGCATCCCCCAAAATTTAGGATCAATGCCTGGGACGCCTGCACCTGGAGGAACCCAGAAACATGATGCTACCCATCAGAAACAATTCTGACTGGCCAAACCATCAGAAGTTGAGTATCTGGGCCCCAAAAGTCACCAAAGGGACCCCAAGGTTGGGGCCAAGTGCCAGAGCCTAGAGATAGCATAGTGCCTCTCCCAAGCAGCCAACTGGATGATGCTGATGCTAGAGAAACTGTAAGGTCTTGCCCATATTGGTACAAGGTTATAAACTAGCATGTGTAAGGCATTAGGATTCAGATTTAAAAGGTATAAAAAGATGGGAACTGTCTGCAAAATAATCTTACAGAACCCTTCTATAAACCTATAATGAGTTACAAAAGGAGTGATTGAGTTTAAGAAACCTAAGCAAAGAAGATAAAATAAAGTGTTTGATAGTGAACAATTTGTAACTAAGGGAATTTCAATATTAGGATATTTTCCATCAGCAAATTGGTACATATAACTATTGAAAGATTCCTTAAGGGAAAACAATGGATACAACAAGCCTAAGGCTTGTTGCTTTACAAGTTCCATTTGTTTAAGGAAAGAAAAGGCTAAATTTAAAATGAATTTAATAAAAATGTATAAATTTCTAAAAATTAAGATCTCAAGTTTAAATTAGATAAAAGATTGAAGGGAAGAAATCACTTAGAATTTTGGCTTAAAGCCTACTCTTCAAAATCCCTTTACTTATAGAGAAAAAGCCTTTTCAGTTGAAGACTGATAGCCAGGGAGGAAGCAGCCAAGAAGAGGAGCAACTGGGGAAGTTTGGAGACAACCAGGAAAAGAAAGGGGAAACAGACGACCAGTTTGAAGTTGATCTGCAACATGAAGCTGGGGGAAAGCAGCAATAACGTAACCAGGAGTTTTGAAAAGGTGAGTGAAAACTAAAATTTCTCTAACTTTTAAGTAGAGAATATAAAGTTAATTGAATAGCTTAAAAAGCAAAAGACAACAACGTCAATTCAAACGCAAATTGACGTAAAACAAGGTAAATTACTTTAAAATACTTAAATATTAACTATTAATTCAAAATTTCAATATTAAAAATAAAGAAAGATTAAATCAATCAATCAAAACAGATAAAATACAATAAGTTTAAAGAAACTGCCCTTCAGGGAAGGGCATGACAGAAACTGCAGCAGCTGAACAGCCAGCCAATAAGGAGCTACCCTCAAGCCAGAAACCAACTTCCCAGAAGTATCTAGCTGGGGGAGTTGGAAATCCCCTACCTTCTGACATCTTGGAATTAACAGCTGACTTAATTAAAAATTGAGCATCTTTAGCTTGCAGGAGTTTGTTGCATTACTGCAAACCTTATACTGCTGGTACTGCCCAACAGAGAGTGCTTGCAGCTTCAATGCTGGTGTTAGGAGGCTGAGCAGCTTATTGATGCTTCAGTTCAGCCAATGTTTTCCCCTCTTCCTCCCCCAGAGCACTGGGTCAGGAGATAGATCATGCTTTGATGCCACCCTTCTCCTTCCAAGGTATTGCCTGGCTCTGCCAACTTGTTCTGCTGAGCCAGCCCATGAGCACTGCTGTGGGTGAACTTCCCCTAATCCCTACTGACCCTTGTTATGACTGCAGTAATGTTGGGTTTGTTCAATTCACCATGCTAAAGCTTGCTGAACAAGTGATTCCCCACATGGGAGCTTGGCACCCTTGGGCTACTGCTGCCAATCATGTGATGAGAATGGACCCCTATATCTACTGGGAACTTCAGACCCTTCCCCTCAACCACTGGCTGTTTGGGTGCAAGGTTGACCACAGATTGGTGTGCCAATTGGGCCACAAGTAACAGCATATTTTGGTTGCTAGGGATAGTTTACTGATTTAAAATGGACGTAATATACCAAAAATGGGTGTTGCTTTATCTGACTTCCAATAACAATAGAAAAATGAAGGTGGGATGTGATAAAGTATTGCTTTGTACGTGTTTTCCCTTGGATGTATATGATTGTATTGTTATGGAGATATTAATTCTATAGTATAAAAGTTAGACCATTAGATATTGAACCTTTGAGATTTTAAAATCAATTGGTTGATAGTTCACCTGTCTTTAACTTAATACCAGTTGAAGATCATAAATGTTAATGCAACTCAATTGTACTGTCAGGGCTCTGGATGTATAAAATTCTGGCAGCCTGACATAGTTGGCATCCAACCGTGGCCTAGTTTGATACCGGTTTGGTTAACTGCTCAACATACCCAATTTAGTAGCAAGCTGATTTCCTGGGACTTGTCTGACTATCCAGCTGCTCAACTCTGAGCCACACCCCTGACCTCCTGACATTTGATCTGACTTAATGTCCACCATATCAAACATAATATACCAGCCTAAATTATTATCTAATATAGCTATTGTGACAATCCACATGGAAGAGGTTATGCAGGTGAGGGTTGATTTGGCTTCAAATAAAGACGCAATGCTGAAAGTTGACAGTGTGTTGTGGTTTTGAGACAGGTAGAGGCCTAGTAGGGAACATTGGCTACTAGGGGAGGTAAGGCCTGCCTAGTAGGTAACAAAGGACTACTAGAGGCAAATGATGAACCAACCCAGCAGGGAGCTTTGGCTGCTAGGGGGCTGGTTAGTTGTCCTCGCCCATCAGGGAATGTTTGCTGCTGGGGGTGAGGAATGTGATAGCTCAGCATGGAACATTGGCTGCTGTGGGCTAGTTGGCTGTCTCCACTCAGCAGGAACTGTTGGCTGCTAGGGGTGGGGAGTGTACCAGCCTGGTGGGTAACGTGGGCTGCCAGGGAAGATTGGAGCTGAGATAGCTCTACATGCCCTTATGCGCTTACAGGAGGTCTGTGAACAAGTACCTTATCTAACAGGCTGGTAGGGTGTCCTTGTCTGTGTTTCTTTGGGGGCTTTAGGGAGGTCCTAAAGCTACCATTGGGGGCATGGATATGCTCAGAGGTGTTGTCAGGGTAGCTTCTTGGGGAAGCAGTTACAGAACTTGGTATGATCAGGCCTCTGGGAAGTAAAGTTGGCTACTTTGCGCCTGAAAGCTCAGACTTAACCACCTGAGTGAGTAAAGACAACTACAAATACATGAGGATTATCTGTGGTTGAATGGCCTAAGTGGAGGACACTTGTGAGGGCCCAGTCAAACGCCAGTAGCCTTATTGCCTGAGTCTGAGGTATTGGTAACGGGGACTGACAATGGAACCACAGTAGTTCATAGTGTAGTATCAACAGTGAAGACTAGTGAGACAGAGTGTATTATCACAGTGAAGACTAGTTGAGGGACTGGAAGATCATAGTGAGGAATGGAACCAAGATGGTTCATGGTGCAGATGAAACCTAGGTGGTTCATACTGATAGTGAGGAAGAACTAGTTTAAGGACTTGAAGGTCATGGTGCAGGACTATCTGAAGAACTAGAAGTTTACTGAGAAGGTCTTGCAGAAGTAGATACAGGAGCTAGGATGCTTGTTTTGGAATTTTGGAAAAGAAAATGATAATAAGAAAGAAGCAGTAAAAGAATTAATTAATACTGCCAAAAAATAAGAAAAAGAGATTGAGTTAATTATCATATGATAAAAATAAATAAAAGAAGAAATAGTTTACAGTATTTTAACTATGAATTTATTAAGAAGTAATTTAGTGGAATGGAAGACAAAGAGGCCGGAAACAGGACAGAAAAACTGTTGATACAAAGGCTGGAGTTTTTCCAAAATGATTGGGAAAGGCAAGAAGCAAGCAATGGGCAAGTTTGAAGGGTTGAAATGTTAAAGAAAATGCAGAGAAACCTGGAGAAATGTTGAAGAATCAAGGTTGTGAAAATCCCTTAAGTAAAAAATAGGCAAAAGCACTTGAGTTTTGCCAGAGAAACATGACAGTAATTACGGCAAAACTGTTCAAAACGTGGAGCAGCTGTTTATCCAGAGTGAGACAGCAACAGGTTAGAACCATGGTCAAGAGTGAGCCATTTGGGTGAAAAGTTTGGTAAAACCATTGAATCTGGGCGTCTGATTGGCTTCAGGTCAAAGCCTGTTTGATCACTGTTTTAAAGACTTCAACTGAAGAGTTTAAGCCTAAAAAATGAGGGAATGAAGCAGAAACCCCAGGGTTTTCATTGACTGAAGTATGTTAAGAAGTTTAATATATTTTAGAGAAGAAGAAACTGGATAGTTTAAGATTTGAAAACCAAGAGTTCTTATAGGAAACAAGGACTGAAACAAAGAGCTATTAAAGGGAGAGCTATCTTAAGCTTTTTAGGGACTGATACAAGTGGATTACAAAGGCCACAAGAACTACACAGAGGACTTAAGCCCAAGATACAGGTGCAAAAGCCAAAGAAAAAGAAGCTGGAGCTAGAGATAAAGAGTTAGAGCAGGGGCAAAGTGCAGGAGCCCAAGACTCAGGAGCAGGAGTCCAAGACCAAAGAGAAGGGGCCCAAGTCTAAGTACAAGGAGTCCAATATATTGTTGGAGGACTCCAAGGTATTGGCAAAACCCTATTGTGTCCTAGACCCCCAGGCAATATAAAAGAAGGTTTCTAAGGGGATCTTCCTTATGAAAGTGAATAAAAGCCTATTTTGACCCCTGCCCAGAGTTCTAAGTAGTACAGATAAGCCCCATGAGTGAATTGCCCCACATCTTTTACCTTGACCAAGGGAAGAAGATACCTATTGTCAAAGTTGTAGAAGGTTTGCCACTAGTAAGACCCCCAGGAAGAGTGGTAAAGGCTGACTAGGCACCTTAAAATGACAGATAGGGGAAGCAAGTTCATTGGGAATGAGTTTACTAGGTTGCTGAAAGACTGGTACAGGCCTACAGAGGGGCTAGCACCAGCTGAAGTACAAGTGCATGGCGGGGATGCTCGCCTAGTGATAAGAAAAGTATTGGAGGAGTTTGTATTGATGCAAGCCAATTATAAACTCCTAGCTAGCCCCCTCCCTCTACTAGAAAATGACAACTCCTCCAAGCCGGTCCCTGGCTATGACCCAGGACACACTATGAAGACTGGTGAACAGGACCCCCACAGCTATCTTTCTTCCTCAACCCTATCTTCTAAGCTTCCACTGAATTTGTTCCTTATCAGTATAATTAAATGAAACAAGCTCTTTTGGGATGAGGTGTATTTGGCAAAATATGGGAGTGAAGGAGGCTACTAAAGAGATGGGCTAGCTAGACTAAGTGATGAAGGCAGTACTGACTTGAAAACGTGTGATTGGGCTTTTTAGGTTGTGAAGGTTGACTGGGGACTGAGTGGGTGGGAGGTATCAGGAGCAGGTGGTTACCTTAGCTGGCCCAAAAAAATTGATGATGCATGACATCATACTTCTACTAGAAAATTCCAGTGCTTAGCTGATATACTGGGAACTTCTGAGGGGGAAACTGTATAGCTTAGGATGGTTGGCTACTGTTATGGGTGTTGATGGCCAGTTTGATGAACATGTCAGCAATCTTCTGGAGTTTGAAATGCACAGTGTGGTTGTGGGCACCAAGAAGCACCTTATTGAGCATCTTAGGGTTGCACTCTTGGATCTTGTATGTGTTTTTATATAATAATACATCCCCTAAGTGTAAATTTGTATGGTCAGCAGAGAATATCAACACATTGTGCCTGCCTGCTCAAATCTTCTCTGATGCTTTTTAACTGCATTTCATTAGATAGCTCAGGGGTAAGAAGTATTATGAATTAGCTGAGCTCCAGATATTGATCAGGCTTAAGAAAAATCTGCTATGCACATACTCATTAGTGTAATTGGACAAGGTTTGGTAGAACACTGTTTTTTGATAAAGCTGCTAGGAATGCACCAATAACTGTGGCTGTCATGAATGAAATTTTGATTCTAATATTGAGCACAAGTTAAATCCAAGAATCAACCCCTGGTCCTCAAGAAATATGGGCCACTAGCTAATAGGGCCAAGGATCCAGTTGCCCAAGTTTTTTGGGCTCAAGTCTGAAGGTTGTTTGATGACCTGTTTGCAAAGTCTAGAAGCTATTCCTAATGATGAATTGTCCACAGTCAAATGCATGCCACAAAAGGCCCAGACCTAAACACAAGTATCTGCTTGCCTAAAGGAGGTTAAGGCTAAGCCTGAAATCAAACCTTCCAATAAGCTTCAGTTAATATCCATTCACAGCTCCAAATTGATGATGTATTTGGCTGGGCTATGTGATGCAGTGAATAGAGGCAGAGAAATAGAGTACTGAAACTTCTATTCTTCAACACCAGTCAACCCAGAATTAGCCAGCTGTGAAGCCTCCCCTAAATGACAAATTTCTGTTGTAATAATAACTATGAACCTAAAGCCTGCAAATTTTGGAGACACAAATTTTAATAGTATAAAACCCCTGCTATGTTGAGAATGGCAGTATTGTCATTCTGATAATAAAGTTTAAATGAATATTTGGTTCACGCAAATTCTTCCTTATCTAGTTTTAGTATTCTACAATCTTCACTCCAGTCCCACAGGCTCACAGGCCCCCGTCACTCCTACCAACAACCCACAAACCTGTGTTATTCTGTCCACCTGGAGCACCCTTTGGACCAGTAAATTTCACCAAATATTCTCCAAACCCAGACTATTACAAATTCACCCTGGAAAACATACTTCTTTCTGACGTCTTGGCAAGAACTAGAGTCACAAAACAATTGGCTGTGAAGGAAAGTGGTACACCATCCCTCCTAGGCTATTCTGCAATAATTACAATTATTTTCCCACATACCTGGTACCAATGACCCCATCTCCAACCCTGCATCCTGACTGCCCTCAAGAAATTGTTGCCGCTAATGATGCAGCTTCCACCCATATGTTTGGAGTACTCTACAGTACTCTCACAGGCTTAGTGGATTCCATGGTGCCAAATTCTGGCATTTGGTCCTTGCTTGGTCAATTCTTATCCTATGTTATCAAGTTGGCTCACACCCTATGATGGGTATTACCCTCTGGCACAGTGGTCTCTCTGCCTGCATCACACAGTGTTCCCACCAACAATTGGTATCCTGACAGTGCCCTGCTTCTGCTTCTTTTTATCCTTAGGGGTGTTCTTTTTTTCCTGCAATATCATAATCTTGAACATGTAATGCCAATTAATAATAAGCTATACAAATGACAGTGTCTGATATGCTAGACAAGCAGTGGCTAATTGTGGCACTAATTTTTGGTCTGTGTGAAAAGTTGTTGCCACTATTCCACTTGTCCCCTGCATGATTGGTCAGACTCAGGACAACAATACCAAGATTAAGCATCTAGAGCTGTGCAGTGAGGCAGGCAAAAAAGATGCTGTGAAGCCCAAGAAAGTGTCTAGTCTCAGTCATTTGGAGGTATGAGTCACGTTAGATAAGGTCAAGCATGATAAGACAGGCATCCTTGAGATGAAAATTAGACTTTTTTTGCTTCTTGGGAATCTTTGCCCTGCCTCTCTTCATGGAAGCCTGGATTTCTCTCTTACTACTGCCCCAGTGAATTGTAGGTAGGTGTCAATTTTTGTAAAGGACATGCTGTTTTATTGAGGCTTAGTATCTCTGTAAAAATTTCAATGGTTATCAGTTGTCACTTGAAAGGCACACTTGCTATGGTGGCACCCAGATTAGGCTTGGCTCAATTTGATTGGCTTGAATTGCTGTGAGATGGTTGAATTGTGATGGAGGGGGCCACAGTTGCCTGGCTTTTCACATGTGGAACAGGCTCAGGTTGGTCCTGGTCTTGGGGTACCTCGTATTGTTTATTAAAAAATGAACCCAGTGCTGCACCTTGCAAAACATACAGCTCATCCTCTTTGCAGCTCAAGTTGAGTTAGGTGTTCATAGGGCACATAGTAGCTGTACTCTTTTGCTCAGTAACCTGGGCTTGTAGTTACTTCTTGTACTGCTCTGCCACAATATCAAAGTCATCTTCACTTGTAAAAAGCATTTTATAAACCCATAATAAAAATTCTACTAAAATAGAAAACCAAAGATTTCCAGAGCATTTACTTTATTTAAATTTGTGCTTCTATTTGAGACTCTCTGACATAAATGGCAAATTTAGAAGCACAAAAATTGAAAATAGTGCTGTTGTTTCCTGAATAGATTTCTTTGAAATTACTCTTCAAAGATACTATTTCCATTTGAGTCAAAAAAAATAATCAAGATTATCAAAAAAAGAGTTGTTTTGTGTTTGAAAAATTCACTTGTGACTGAACAGATTTTGTTCTGAGTTGAGCCTTTTTTGTTTATCTCAGCAGGTTACAAAACTACTGTACCACAGAAATATGATTATATATCCACCATTTAGTTGCTAATAATGATAAGAGGAAATTTCAACCAGTTAACACTGAAAGTAAAGTGCTATACTTTCTAAGCTAGGATTATACCAAAAGAAAATATCTAAAAGATTAAGTTTTACATTACATTTAATAAAAAGCTATACTTGATTCAAGTATGAACATTCAGGATTTTACTTTGAGATTCTTTAAAATGTGGATTAAATAATCAAAACAAAAATTGTTTTACAAAACTACTTTCGTTCTTACAAACGCCGCAGCAAATCAATTTAAAGAAAATTGGACGAAACAGTTGCCTTGATGAATTGGTCAGTCTGTTTTAGCTCTGGGAGGAAAATAGGTTGCTAGCCAAATACTAGCACCTACTGTGTTAGTGAAAGCAAATAAGGGGCCAACAAATGGAACCATTTCAAGGAGGGCGGCTGAAAAGCCCAAAAACCTAAGAGGAAGGCTATGTCTTTTAGCCCAAGCTCTATTTTCACTGGAGCTTCCAGGACCTTCTTCACTTTTGAGGTAAGGCTTGATCAGGTTTAAAGCACGAGTAGGGCCAGCAGTCATTCCATATGTAAAGGCGCCTATCCCAGGAGGTAACACTAGCAAAAGGCTGCTCGGTATCAAACGGCCCCAGAAAAAGGACCAAAAGCCTTTGGAGCTAGGTACTAGAAAATAAAGAGCCCTTGAAAATGAGTTGACGACGGCAGTTGAAACAGGCCTAAGCTTTATCTTAGGAGTTTCGCCTTCAGGGGCGGAAATGATTGAAGTAGCGACTAGCTGAAGCTTGCCTTGATTAAGGGGCGCAGTAGAGGTGTCACTAATGGAAATGGTTGACATATTCTCAGAAACTACATGATAAGCCTTCAATAAGAGACCACGGGCAAAGAACTTTGTAATCCGATCATACACAAAGTATTGCATCCAGCCTTGCTGCAAAACCCAGAGACCCGCAATAAAAACCCAGGAATATCTATTAAAACGAGTAGAAGACAAGTAAATATGAAGATATTTCTCTTGTGCTTGAAACCCATTTGAAAGTATGGGGTAAGTCAACGCAAGTGTCACTCCTGTCTTGAGGGCAGGAAGAACAAAGTGTGGTCCCATAAGCAATGGATAGCGAAGAGAATAATACACCCCGAAAAATGGATATACACAGCTATAAAGACGCAGCACACGGCCTTTGGGGGCCGAATTAGAATCTATTGCATTTGATTCTATTATTAGTTGTTGAAAAGTAGTGTCTGGCGAATTCACTTCTGTGGGGGGCATGAGTCGTTCTGCTGCCATTGGAGTTTCAATAAAATATCCCAGGAGAGTGGTAGTAAAGTAATAGAAGCTAGCTCGAGAAAAATCGGCTGAAAAGCTTTCATTAAGCGTTAGAGAATAAGAAAATATACTTGTAAGAAAATAAAAGGTAATAAACACAATATTTCAGTCTATGATAAAAAGCTAGTTACATATGGTGTATAAACTTTCCATATTGAGCGAAGTTTGTTGAAAAACGCCAGGAAAAGAAGTTTATCCCCTTTACACATTGAAAAAAGCACCAAACAAATTCATATTGCAATCAGCACAAAAATTAATAGAACACAGTCTTTATTTTAAAAATAAAGGGAAAAAATAATAAAAATTGCCAAAATTGGTATTAATAAGTGCACAGCAATTCTTTATCATGTAAGGGAAAAAACTAAGTGAAAAAATTATAGCAATAAAAAATAAGCATCTTTTCAAAAAAGAGAAACTAAGATTTTAGGTCAAAAAGTATTTATGCTCATAAAATATGAGACAGAACCTCTCATCCAATCTTACCTAGGCAATAGAAATGGGGCTACTGAATCTTTTGAACAAAATTGATGGTTAAAACAAGAAAATTACCTGAGTATATCCGTGGTCAAATTATCCAAGCTAGAGAATGAGTCAATCCTATAGAAAAAATAGCAAATCAGCTTAAGGTTGGTGTCAAGCAGCTCAAGAACTTTGCCAGAAATTTCAAAAAAACTAGCTACATGAAAAATTGTCCCAGGGCAGGTTGTCTTAATAAGAATACAGTAGTTTTATAACCTGTTGAGATAAACAAAAACATCTCAGTTGTCAAGTATATACTTCTGGGAAGTATAATAAATGAGATAAAGGGGAAAATTAAGAAGAGGATGATACTTTATTGAATATGAATATAGTATAATATATAGTATCATGGGAAGCCACATACTGTCCATGTATGTCATGGTAGTCATGGGGCATGTCCAAGTGATTGTTCCTCTTAAGTCATGAGGCTTGTCCAAGTTGTATTCCGCTTAGGGTTTGAAATGTTTGATCCCCGTGATAGATAGTCAAATGATAGTAGTGCCACCAACTTAGTGATCAGTTGGGGAATCATTCAGCGAGTCACTTGGGGATTAATTCTCCGAGAGAGAGTAATCGAAGATGTTGCGACATCTCCCCTGAGGTGCTGGTGTCATGGCCATAGTTTTCCCGGGTGTGGCTCGGCCAAAGCGCCGCCACCCGGGGAAACCGGCCCAAAGCCCCGCCCGCTTGCGGCGATCGTAGATTTAAATCTAATGATCGATCACAAGTGGGTGGTGGCATGGGAAATTGGGTCCAAGTGGGGCGCGGATGCCCCACACCCAATTTTCCCTTCTTTGACCTGCTGGTCAACAAATCTTGACCTCAAAGGAGGTCAGGTAACAGCTTACAGAACCACCATTGGTGGTATCTGTAAGCTGTCTAAATATTGTATTCAAGGAGGCCACCTCATCAAGATGTACCCAAAGGCTTTAAGTAACAATTGTCCCCACCAAACTACCTTAGTAGTTTGATATTTTACTCTCAATAAATATCTTGCCTCAATGATTCACTTATTTCAATATTTTCCAATCAGATTTGTAATAACCAGACTGCTAGATTCTGCCTTCTCACCTCTGCAATTTCCTGGTAATCTTCCACCTCCTGCTGAAATAATTCCTGAAACCCTCAAAATTGAATGTGAGCCTATCTATGCTGCTGATTCCTTGATGTTGAGCCAAATTAAGGTCTTCCTGATGTACCTGTGCATAATCTTCTGCTGCATCTTTCCTTATTCACTCTTCAAGGGTTATCATTTACGAGTAAACACACATTGTCTCCTCCTCATTGGTAATGTCATCCTAATTTGGGTGTAAATCCCCCATTTTATTGATTACGACAAGCTCTCTCTCTACTTTACCCTGACAGCTAGAAGGTGGAACCTTACAAATTTTCTTGGGAGTGCCAGGGATTCAGGCTTGATATTGATTCAGTTTGGTGTTGGGTACAGGGAGCCAGGAGTTATGTTGAGCTGTTCCTGCCTTACAGAGGTGGAGGTGGTCATGATGCATAAGTTTCAATCCTGTGTGAGTGCCAATTTCTTTGAAAATGTAGGTATTATTGGGTTGACTTCCATAACAACACATGATCCTCTTAACCCTGGATCCAACTTGTGCATGTCATGATTGATAACCCAGATCTTGTCCTAACTAGGAAGCACTCTTATTGTAGTGGGATTACTTCTCTCTCAAATCCTTTCTTTTTCATGTCTTATTGGTCCTTTCTAGCATGCTGTACATCAGGGTCACTGTTGTGAGAATTGAGGAGCAGGTTAACAGGAAATAAAACCAAGATCTTAACCAAAGTAAAATCACAGTTTCAGCAACAACCAAAAGGTTGTCACCAACAATTCCTGGGAGGCCAAAGGGGGGAAGGAATCAACTGAACACCAAAAGCAACAGAAAAACCAAATTGCAAGATTAGACTAACAAATTTTGAACTTTATTAGAGTAGAGAATGATGAAGCAAAGTTTTTATAACTCTTGCATTCATTTAAGGGATGGGATAGAATTGGGGGGTAGATTGAATGTCACAAACCAATTGACCAATTATATGAGCAGATACAAATGCATTTCTTGAGGCAGGAAGATCTTGATAAATTTTGAATGAACATAGTCAAAAGTAAAACTGAACCAACCAACATCAGGAATATACTTTGGATACAATTACCACTGCTCCTGGCCACTCTTGCACATATTTAACCAGAGGTGTCTCTTGGGTGGGTTAGGTGGGGGCATCTTCAGAATAATTCCAAAATATTAAATTGATGGCCTTTCTTGGGCTTTTTCAGTAAGCTTTTAGATGAATATTCAAACATAATTTGGTAGAAATTCCCAAGCATTTGGCAGGAATTAAAGTGGAGGCCTAAGGGGGAGATGTACCTTTACAACTGTTGTTTGGTACCTTCTTAGGTAGAGGTAAACGCGGTCCTGTGGCAGTGCTAACAAGGGCGGGCTTTTGCTCATAGACAAGTTCATATGGGCTTTTTCCTGTATTTTGGTTGACTTGTGTTCTACACACCATGAGTGCTGTTGGTAACATGTTGGCCCAGGCTTTTGGATTTTTAGCAGATAACTTACTGAGGGCTTCTACTAGCAAGCTGTTTAGTTGTTCTACTCTTCCATTTGCTTGCAGGTGATAGGGAATGGCTATGATGTGTTTTATTTCATTCTTGGCAAGGTAAATATTAGTATTGATGGCTTTAAGTTTGGTTCCTCCATCTATGATCAGGAGTTCAGGTTTCCCAAACCTAGCTATGATCTTTTTGCCAATAAATTTTCTTACATCATTGTCTTTGTGTTCTTTTGTAGCTTGTGCTACAGGCCCCCTAGTCACATAGTCAATAGCTGTTATAATGTACTTTTTGCCTTTTTTTCTGGGCATTGGTCCCACAATATCCAGTGACCACAATTTGAAAGGTTGGGTGATTGACACTGGTACTACTGACTTGGATGATGCCTTAGTTTGGACATACTTCTTACAGACTTTGGATTGTTCCAGTACTTCTTTGATATCATCTAGCATGTTGGGCCACCAGTAGCGTTTCTTGAGGTATTTGTGCAAGTTCCTGCTACAGGTGTGTCCCAGGTTTCTGTTATATTAGAGGATTGTGTCAATCTTTTGCGTTGACAGGATGTAAGGTATGGTGTTACCATTTGAATGTATTTGGTGTAACATGTCATATATGTTTCTGAACAGATGTTTGTTCTTAAGGACTTTCTCTTGGATGCCCATTGGGGTGCAAGATGGGAACCCTTCTTGGAGATTCCCCATGATTAACATGGGCCAATCAGGGTCCCTGTCAGCGCACAAGACATGTTTACTGTATAGCCTTGATAGGGTGTCTACAGTAAGCATTTCTTTGCCTGGCTTGCACTCAATATGCATTGGGTATATCTATATGAGACTCATCCACTTGGCCTGTCTTCTTGATAAGTGTTGTTGTGTTTTAAAGAATATCAATGATTTATGATCAGTGAGGACTTTGAACATTTAGGCTCCTTCTAGGTAACATCACCATTTCATGAGGCAGTGTACAATAGCTACTAGCTCTTTGCATGTATTGGATATCTTTGCTCACCATCAGACAGCTTTCTTGATTCATATGATACAGGGAGGAAGCCCTTTTCTGCCCTCTGGATACAGAGTACCCCTCTTATGACGTAGTCAGATGCGTCAGTTTTTAGCTTGTATATTCCTTCTTGGTTTGGTTATTGTAAGATGGGAGCAGTGACCATGCACTCTTTTAATTGTTGAAAGTGTTGATCTCTCAAAGGTGTCCATACAAATTTTTTCATCTTGCCTGTGATTGCAGATAGGGGGCAGTCAAGGCACCCCAATCAGGGATGAATCTTCTGACATAGGCTATCATGCCTAGAAATGTACAAAGCTCACTCTTATTCTGTGGTGCTGGCATGTTGGTTACGGCAAATATCTTTTCTGGGTCTGGTTTTATTCCGTCCTTACTGATAATGTGTCCAAGGAATGGGAGTTTGGACAAGAAGAAATTGCATTTTGAAGATTCAGCTATAAGTTGGTTATTTTTGAGAGTGCAGAGGAACAGGCAGACATCTTTCCAGTGTTGTTTTACAGTAGGCTGTATATAATTATGTTGTCTAGGTAGATGATTGTTTTTTTTTCTGATGTATTCCTTTAAGACCTTGTCCATGAAGGTTACAAAAGTGCTTGGAGTGTTTATCATACCAAAGTTAAGGATCACACACTCAAAGGACCCATACTTTTTTCTGAAGGCTGTTTTTGGTATATCTTCTGGTTTCACGCAAATTTGGTGATAACCTGCTGTCAAGTCAATTTCTTGAAGACTTAGGACCCCCTAGGGCGTCAAAAAGGTCATCAATAATGGACAGGGGATACCTGTTCTTAATTGTGACCTTTTTGAGTGCCCTGTAGTCTGTGACTAGGCGGAGTCCTCCATCTTTCTTTGCTACAAAGAAGACAGCGGCTCCAAAAGGTAATTTAGAAGGTCTTATGAGTCCTTTCTCTAAGGCCTTGTCAAGGTAAGCTTTTAGTGTGTCAACTTCTTATGGTGTGAGGCGATAGATAGGGTATGCTTTAGGTACGCTTCCTTTTAGGTCAATCTCATGTTGTATGCCACAATATGGTGATAAGCCCAGGAGAGCTTCCTGGAAAACAGAGGGAAACTCACTAACTAGCTGGTCTCAGATGTAATTGTTTTTACGTCTGGTTTTTTTATTCTTGAAATGGATGACCTTGTATGTACAGGTGTTTCAATTAATTTTGCTGATGTCAGTTTCTTTCTCTGTTTTCATGATCTTTACAAATATGTGGTCTCTCATGAGGGTGTCAAGGTGTGTCAGGTACACGTGATGGTGGACTCCTCCTTGCTGGATAGTGAGGGTGGCACTGTCCCAGTAAATGTGAGGCTTTGTCTTTTGCATCCAATCTAATCCAATTATGATATTGTATTTGGGGATTAGAATGATGGGGCCACTAATTATTGTTTGGATGTCTCCAATTTGGGCCTGGAAAGGTTTTGTCTTGTGGGTAACTGGTGTGCTGCGGTTATCTGCCATGATGACTTTCTTGATGCTACTTCAAATGGTAGGTAACTTCATGAGGTCTTCAAAACTCTTGTTAATGAGTGATTGATTGACTCCAGTATCAAATAGTGCTGTGCCCTGGTATCTGCAAAAACAGAAAGGATAGATAAGGAGTTTATTTCCAGATTGGGCAGCAAACAGTAGAGGATTGCTGGAGGGAACCTGGATCATGGTGATTGAGTCCATGTCCTGTTCTCTGTATGAGTCTTATGAAGAAGGGGAGAGCGGCTCTCCTAAGCACTCCCCTGAGCTTTTCCCTCCTTGTTGGTGTCTTCAGTGCTTGCTTGGTTAGCTTTAGCAGTGTGATTCCCAGTTCAAGGATGGGTACTGTTGCCTTGGTTGTTTTGCTTATTGGGGCGAGGCTCTCTCTTAGCTGCAGGGTTTTCCTTGCGCTTGTTGGTGGCGTGTAGGTTGTCAGACTTCTGAGCTGCGCGTTTTCCTTCTAGGAATACATCCTCAAGGTTCTTATAACAGGTCATGTCAAACTGACGTCTAATGTGTGTGGGAAGGCCATTGTAGAAGTTCAGGCATGGTCCAGGTTCATCAAAGTTGATGGTGTTGGATGCACAGTCACGTAGTCCTTCATATGCTGTGATGTATTCTTTGATGGTTTCTGTCATTTTAAAGGTTCAAAGTTTGGTCATAACAACCACGTCTGAGTCCTTCATGGAGAACTTTTTGAGGAATGCGGCCTTGAACACTTCCCAGTTTTCCTTCTGGTCAGGGTGTTGGGCTAGCCATTCAGTAACAAAGCGTGAAGCAGTCCCTGTGACGCGGAGGGCAATTTCACTGACCCAGAGTCTTAGGGGGTACTCCACTTGTTCAAACTTGCTCTTGGTGATGTTGATCCAAAGAGAAGCGTTCTCACAGCGTAGTCCTGAAAAGTTGCCAATCTGAGCAGTATGTAGGTGTTGAAACACAATATTGGGTATCTCAGGTTGTGTAGGTGCTGTTGTGGTTGGCGTGGTAGGGAACAGTCTGCAGGTTTTGAGAGTGTTGTACTGGCCAATGGGTACAAGGAGATTATTGTAGATGACAAGTCCTGGGGGGACATCTTGTCCTACTTTGTATTCTCTCCAGCTGTTAGGAAGTGACATTGTTTGGTTTCTTTTCTTGGGAGGAATTTTTCCTTTGAGTTGGGTAGGTATGGATAACCTACCTGTTCTACCACTGTTGAGTTTATACTTCTGGGAAGTATAGTAAAAAAATAAAGGGGAATATTAAGAAGAGAATGATACTTTATTAGATATGAATATAGGATATTATATAGTATCATGACAAGCTAAATGCCGTCCATGTACGTCATGGAGATCATGGGGCTTATCTGAGTAATGTTCCTCTTGAGTCACAAGGCTTAATCAAGTTGTGTTCCATTCAGGACCTGAATTGAGTGATCCCTGTCATTGATGGTTAACTGATAATGGTGTCACCAGTTTATTGACTGGGCAGTGAACCATTTGGTGAGCCGCTTGGTGATTTACTCAGGGTGTTAATTCCCCAAGAGGGAGTAATCAAAGATGTTGCAACAATAGGAATGTATTATCTTAAGATCCTGGGAAGTATAGTGTATGAGTGGTCTTTCAAGTTAAAAGAAGATCATGGAATTATTTCTCTTGGTTAAATAGAGTTTGAGTATTATATATAAACTCTATAAAGGATTCTCAATATATATGTACAGGTTCTTACAGATGCCCTCTTTTGACATTCAATTATTTCTAAGAAAATATTTTTCTGTATTAAAATAAATTGTCATGGTGGAGGCAGTTATTAACTGTTGCCTTCTGGGGGGCCTCTGCTGTGAATTCTTGTCTAATACCCTACTAGTACAAACAACTGTGAAACAGATAGCGTGTATTTATTAGCCTTTCTGGGAATATGGTAAATGGATTGACTGTCAAGTTTCACTGAAAACAGTAATAGATTTTTTCTGTGGGTTGGTCTCTTTGAGCCTTCCTTTTGCCTTTGGGCTAAATATGTACATGTGTTACCTTACTATATTGATTAAAAATATGAAAGAATCTGATACTGCTAGGGGCAAGAATATTCTTTATGTGGTAGAGTCTTTATGGGTAGTGCACTGAGGCCAAACACACAATCACTCATTCAGTGAAACCCCTTCACATGGAACAAAGACTCAGGGATGTGAGTCCAATTTTCAGGGAGCCAGGTTCAGGGTGGGGCAGTTGCAGACGCAGGTGGTAGGACACCTGGGCCAGTATGAAGTGCTCACCACAATATGGGTGCTAACTTGAGTATGTAGGATAAAATCCAACCTAGAAGGGACCAGGGATCACTGTATGGGATCATAAAGTCTATCAACTTAGTCAGTGTAATATACATTACTCCAAAGAGTTGAGTGGATGTGGTCTAATTTTTGATCCCCAAATCTTGCAGGCAGTTGGGCTGCAGGGTAACAGGAGGAGTCATAGTGACCAAATACACTGACAGGGGATTATATTTGTCCTTAAAGGGGTGGGTGTCAGGGATCCAGCCTATGGGGGGTTCTTGAGAACTTACAGGCGGACAGCCCGTGGGAAGGGCCCACCACAAGATTGGAGCTAACTTTACAATATAAGATTACAGTTTTCCCAGGAGAGCCCAGGGTCTGCTGGCAGGCACAATCAAATCAATAAGTCTGGTGAGAGTGATGTAAAACACCCCAAATATCTGAGTGGAGGTAGAATTATTGGTTGCACCAGATTCCTGCAAGCGGTTGGGCCGCAGGGTAAGAGGTGGTATCATTGGAACTAAATAGGCGGGCAGGTAGTTGTACTTGTTGCGGAACAGCAGGGGAGGTATGGGGACCAGAGTTCCTTCTATATCAATGGTTTTGGTATCTTTATTTCTGGCTTCTGGGTCATAGATCAGGATTTTCTCTAGGGTGAATTCCAAATATACCGGGTTGGGTGGGTATTCTGTGAAATGTACTGGGCCAAAGGGAGCTCCTGGTGGACAATATAGTTTGGGTGGTTGGTCTGCGGTTTCTTGGGGTTGATGGGTGTGAGGTACAGAACCGCAGGAGGTAGACTGCAAATGAAATGAAACTAAAATTAAATAAGGAATAACCTGTTTGAACCAAAGGTTCATGTCACTTTATTACAAGAATAGCAATGGGTAGTTTCCTGGTGGTCCAGGGTATAACTATGCCCAGTTACCATGGACAAACTTTTTCAATTTCCCTCAGGCCTGGTGATACTGTTTACCAGGGTTTTGAAGCCCTTGGTGGAATCTATTGTGGGAGTTATTTAATTGGCTGGATCAAATGGAGAAGACTCAAATTTCCCTTTTGGGTCACAGGATTAGTCATCCTTGGATGGCCCGCGTTCCACAGGAAGTTTCTTTGCTTCCCCTGCCGCAGTGGCCCAAGTTATTTCAGGATCTTTGGCTTAGCCCACACTCTCATTGGTCAGGTTAACAGGAACCTTTGGCGTGGGAAGCCTCAATGCAAATAATTTTTGTTCCTCCAGTCTCAGGAGATTCCCTGAAGTCAAATACCGCTCTGGTTTGAGCCCAGGAAATTGTGGGCAGCCAGGCAGCCCACAGGGTTTTGGGGTTTGAACCCCGTAGTTGAGGTTTTCCCATGAGCATAGTCAACAAGAGAGTTTGTCATTCATGACAGCGGGGTTGGATTGTGTACCAGTAGTTATCTTGGCCAAAGGTCTCTGGCTTGCGTGATCTTGCTAGGAGGTCAGCTAGGGGGATATTCTCTAGAAAAAACTCAGAGAAAGACAGGTTCAATGAGTATTTGGTAAAATGTATAGGGCTTAAAGGAGCACCAGGAGGACAGGATAACAAGGCTGTGGGGTCCGCGTGAACTACAGGCAAGATGGCAAGAGTGGCGGGACCTGGTGATTCTGTCTGTAAGTGGAGAAGAACAAGTATGGAATATGGCAGGATTAGGGCTGCAGCGTCCCACCCCAGACAAAACCCAGATTCTGCCCAAAGTTTCTGAAAATGTGGAAAGTAATATATTTTCTATTTAAAGCTGATTTTAAATCTGATCTTCTGGAATGCCAGAAAAAAGAAGATCTTTGTCCGGGGGTGGGACACTGCAGTTCTAGGCAGGATATGTTTGAACCAAAGGTTCATAACAGCATTATTTCTCAAAATGACAATGTGGTTTGACTTACACCTGGAAATTTATATAAACCATCTACTAGGCTTTCATTTTCAAATCAGGATTCTGAAAACTGGGGCTGCTGGGCAATGGAAACTTGGGAGCGGCAGGGTGGCATTTGGCACGGGCTGGCATTATTGGCTAAAGTTGCAAAATTGATGGCTAGACTTTTTGTTCACTAGCCTGGTCAAGAGGCGCAGGCAGGAATACTCAGCATCTCCCAGGTTTAGGTTTTTTGGAAAATCCCCATTTGGATTTCATTGACAGGATGGCGGAAATCTTCATGGTATTCTTTATGGTGATTTGCTACTAATTGAGCGTAGCTCCTGTTGCTAAATCTGGTACTTTTGCTTGTGTTTTCCTGTGCTGGCTGCAAGGATTTTAATATAAGCTGATTCTCATTCAAATCATCTTCAGATTCAAGCCCAAAAAATGTGGGTGGCTGGACCTTTGGCCCTCTGGGCTGGTGGGCTGCAGGGGGAAGGAGCCAGGGTTTGGTCCTTGTTCCGGGACTCACTTTATGATTAATAGTGAAATGTCATTTGTGACACCAATTCTATTTTCCTTGCGCACCAGTAGTCTGGCACCTCAAGGGTTTCCAACATGATGGGCGCAAAGCAAAAACTCAAAAAACATGATATTCTCAAAGGATGAAAAATCAGTGCTGCTCTATTTTTGGGGATTGCAAATGAGCCATCCCAAAAGTCAAAGATGAGAAGGTCAAAGGCATCTGATCAGAAATATTCATGAATAACCAGCTGCTGATGCCGGGATATAATTGTTCACAAGAACTATGACACTCAATACCCGAGTGAGAGATGTTAAGATCTCTCTGATTATTCCTTGAAAAATTATTTCCCCTGGAATTGATCCTTAACCCTCAAGAATAACATCTGTGAAGCCTGATCAGAGTCTGATTTATTATCAGGATAAAGCCTCGGTTTCTATCAGGAACCTTCTCAATTACCACATCTTTGGCATAGACAAATGTACTGCTTTATTTTGCTATAAAAGCTGATCTTTATTCTACTAAAACTATCATACTCTTCTAGTTTCTCCTGCCATTGTGAAGCCAAATGGAGAAACTATCTGATTTTGTCATAATAATTATCACTTTACTACAAAGATAAAACTTATCCCTGATCCTTCACACGGAAGTTTCTGTAACATAAACCCCAACTATTAGCAGGATCAACATTGTATTCCTGATTGATACCTCCTCACTATATAATATCAATGGTATTCAATGATAAAATCATCTTTCTCTTTTAATCTTGCACCCCCTTTCTTCAATTAATATAGTTCTAAGGAGTATTTAGAACAGTTTATTCTAGAAATAGTTAGAATTATAAAAGCTAGAACTTTCTATTTCAACGAAGTGGCTTGAACTACTATGTTCTTGAATAGAGTAGAACCTTATAAAACAAGGTTACAATTTGGCCTGATATAAAAAACTATAGCTACATATGGTTTCCAAAATAACTTCACAGAAAAAAGTTGAGGTAAGCCATATGAAATTGGTTAGGCCACAAGAGATAGCTTGTTGGTCAACAAGATGCAGAGCCACGATGCCCTTCGAGGTGGCCTATATTTCAAAGTACTTTCTGGAATGGGATGCGTTTATAGACACTCGTTTAATCTCTTCAGAGGTCTGAATTAAGTTGGAACATGCATTATCTTCTTGCCAAAATGGTCTTTTGTATATCACCAAACAAACTTACGTCAGAATGTTTGATCAGCAACTTGATAAGCTTTTGGATAGGGATAATATAAAAGCTAATCTATTTGAAAATTGGATCAAATGTACATGGGTTAAACCAATCTCTTGGACATGTATGGACCATCAAGTTCATATCCAAGTTTACGATAGTAATGACGAGTTCCAACACCTAGAATACATTTAGCCAAATTTATTGGGGGAGTACCTGAGATAACGGCAAGCTTTACAGAGCCATGTTCTTCACGTGCAATACGCTCAGCCTCTTCCATCAGGAGAGCCCCGAAGCCTTGATGCTGGAATTTAGTAGGGTCACGGCCATGTACTGGAACGACAGAGCCATAGACATGAAGCTCACGGACGATGGAAGCTGGAGAATTGTCTGGACCGGTTAGTTCGGGGCGGAAAGTGGTGGCGGCAGCGCACTGGCGGAGACGAAGGAGACCAACAAGGATATCCTGCTCAGGATCCTCGTAAGCCAAGAAAGTTTCCCATCCACCATTGGCAGTATAATCACGACGAATCAGCTCAACATGATCGGGGCGGACTTTGCGATGGAGGTCGACAATGCCAACCTCACGTGTCCGGACATCGCGGCATTTAGATCCTAAATCCTCCATACGCGCAAGAGCTAGTTCACGTAAGTTGCCATGCTCAACACCCGAAGAAACAAGTGGCATGGGAATATCACGCTGTACACGATACACACGGGTCCAGGGAGGCACAAGAGCAAGAATTTTAGCAACAAGGTCAACCAGGGCAGCGGGTGTGTAATTGCGGTAACGGCCAGTGCGCCACAACTCGTACAGACCAGTACCACGGATCACAAGGGTTGGATAGAGCTTGAGGCCATCAGAACGGAAAGCCGGATTCTCAAAATACTCCTTAAACTGATCGAGATCACGCTCCATTCCGACGTTAGGCAAGTCGGGCATCATATGAGCTACCACCTTAAACCCGGCGTCTTTGGATAACTGAAAAGACTCGCAAACTGCACGAACGGTATGTCCTCTATTGGTATCCCTGGCAACATCTTCATACACACTCTGAACTCCGATCTCGAGCCGCGTACAGCCATAGCGAAGCATTTGACTCAGATGAGGTTTTAGGCAGTAATCGGGGCGTGTTTCAATTGTAATACCAATACACTTGGTTAGTGACTGCTCAGAGAGACGAACTGCTGCATCCACATCTCCTCCTGAATGATGCCCCGAAAGTGCATCATGAAGTTCAGCAACAAACTTCTCGCGATACTCTACATTCATTGACATAAAAGTACCCCCCATAATAATATACTCAACCTTGTCAACAGAGTGCCCAAGTGTCTTCAACTGGTCCAAGCGACCACGAGATTGCTCCAGAGGGTCGTAGCGTGCACGAATTGCGCGCATTGAAGTAGGCTCATATCCTGTATATGACTGTGTGGAGTACTCAAAGTCACTGTCTGGTCCTCCGGGACAGTAAACACAGATATTTCCGGTCATTGCAATATGAGGACAGCGATGAGGCTTGCACATGACTGCCACAACTGCAATCTAAAGCTTTAAATCTTTGTTTAAAAAATAGCTTACTCCGGAAGCTGTTCGGATTGGTTTAGCCCTGAGTCGAGGAAGTAAGGTAACCTTATGTGCAGGAGGAACCGCAGCAATAATATCAACAAGACGGGGTTGCGACTGAAGCCTGAAGGCTCGTGCATGCCGTTGTTTGAGGCCATTCAAGTTGACATCTTTGCCGGCTGCTACAGATTCAATTAATTCGGCAACAATCGCCGAACACGCCTTGACAAGCTTTTCTGCTTGATTTGATCCTTTATAAAAAAACACAATAAATAAGAAGCATGTGGTGTTAACGGGCCAAGTTTTAAAAGAATATGCCAAAATAGATTATAGGAAATCTTTAAATTAAAAGGCAAACTCATGCTAGAAATGCAAAGGAAAAAAGTCAAAAGAACACAATTTTGTCAGAAACTGAAAAATTAAGAAGGTATTTATAAATGGTTTAAATTACTGCTTAAGAGTATTAGATAAAATTGGATAGCCTCAAAGGTATTATCCTTTCAAGATAGAGTGCAGAGAGGTTTGTCAGGTAAAAATACATGTACACGAATGCAAACGTAATGGGATAATTTTTTAAAAACAACAAATAGGTTTTGGTATTTTATGAGTGATTTTAAAAATAGCGATATTTTTAGCTTGAGATTAACTTTGGCTTAATACCAAGTTTAAGTTGTTTGGTAAATTTGAACAAACTGATATAAAAAGAAGAAATTACCTTTTTTCGAATCGACAATAACCATTTGTTGAAGAGTTTTGCGCAGAAATACTATGCTAACTTCCAACTTGCTAATCTATATTGGAGCTGGTAGAATTTAAGAAGGAACTCTGGCTACTAAATGCTGTTAACCAGAAAGATTTTATCAGGAGATTAAATCGATTTGATCAAACTGCGAAATCAGATCTTAGCCACTAAATTTCGTTTGATAAACTATTTATAAATTGCTATTATATATTGATTTTGGATGGTATTTTAGCTTGAATCATTTAAAATCTTGACTTTGAAAATATAAAAGCCCATGGTAAATTTAATTCGCAAAGTACATTATATCATCTGTCTTTCTTTGCTTTTGTATAAACAGTTATTTAGAAAAATGAGATCTAAAGTTACTGTTAACATTGAAACCAATTGAATTCACATAATATAACTGCACACAGTGCTGCTTAAGCACAGTTTGTTGTATAGTTCAGATAAATGGTAATTTATGATCATTGTATAGCCTTCATTTTGTTTAAAATTTAACACTACAATTATAAAAACTCCTCTTTAGTAATAGTAGTTTCCAAAAATGACGGGGAAATAAACCTGTTTAGTGGTTTTTTATGTTTGTGTTGTAACCTCTTTGATTACTTTCTCTCGGGAAATCATTTCCCCAAGAAATGACTCTACTATTAAGTAAAAGTTGGTCCCAAAACTTAATCCCAATGTCATACTGGGATTAACCCCTTGAATTCCTAAGAAAATCTGGATCTTCCAAAACCACATGGTATCCATGATCTACATGGATGGTATATGGCATATCAATACGATATATAAAGATTTCCATATTTTTCAATAAAGATGCTATATTTTTCAAAGCTGTTGAGATGGACAAACTAAAGTTGGCCCAGAGCAAACTAAAGCCGTGCATGCAACAAAACATAAGTGACATAAGTTTTTTCAGTGATATCAAGGAAGAAAGAGACATTCATATTTTTACTATGACAACCCAAATACATAAATCACTAGGGAAAACATGAACACACTTTAAAGTTACTAATATACAACTAAACAACAAAAAAATCAAACTTGCCTATTGATATTACATATTTCAAATTGTTCCCATATGTATAGTAATCCTAGAGAAAAGGCTTACTAATAATACCAAATCCTAAAAAAGCAAGCAAATGGATTTCACAAAATGTGAATGAACCCAGTCATATAATATTAATTGACACTTTAAATTGATTAAAAGACATTCTCAAAAAGAGAAGTATCCACAGATAACCTAGTGAACATTATTTAAAAAAATTGGCTATCCAATTTAAAATCCAGCTTCACAATCAGATTAATTAGGATCTTTTGTTGATTTTCAGCAAAATCCAAACTGTACTAAAGCTTTGAAAATAGTGTATTTCTCCTATTTTTACAAAAAATACTAAATTTTCAAAACAGGGGTTTCAAGTGATAGTGAGGGTTTCCCTATCAACATTCAATATTAAGGGTTTGTGACAGTCAACATCCAAGAGTGTTGGGCTAGTACTACTGATATATACACTCAGCGCTTTGATTTCACCCAGGAGGAAGAAGAGCTGTATGTTCATGCTGCTGGAACTGGTTCCCTTTTTTGAACACCATTTGAAGGCTATTGTTGAAACAGCAGGCTCAACCCATCAGCAAGGTTCTGAGTAAGCAGGGTTGCGGCCTGCAATCTGATTATCCAGCCACTCAAAGCCAGACTAGAAAGTTGACTCAAATTTCCAAATCCAACAACATGAACAAATGATGATCCCTTAGGGTGGATACCTTGTTTTGGCGCTTGACTCATTATAAGGATCAAGCTACCCCCTTCATCATCCCACTATGTGATCAACACTATCATGTTCCTCCTATCCTTGACTCACAATAGCTATATAATCACTATCTTCCAATAAAGATTATTATCTAGTTTCCAAACATTTCCCCCTTGTAACTCTTCTAGAACAGCACAGTTACAACACCATCATCAACCAAGACAATCATCAGGCCTGTGTACAAAAAGATGTTGAAATCAATCTGTCCTCAGCCAACAAGACCACTGTGATACCAAAGAAAGCCACCCAATCAGCATCTGTCTTTCTAAAGAAGTTTTAAAGGTCCAAATGTTGGAATAGTTCAGCTACCACTAACCAAACTCAATATCCAATACCTTGGCTGATTTTTTACCAAAGAAATTTATCCAACATTTGTGTCACGGCCCATACCACAGTCCAGCTGGACTCCCACAGGGAAGGTTAGTGGGCCTGAAAGGCCATGTACACAATTGGCACAATCCTGACAATATATTTCACAGCAGTGACTAAGAGACACCAACTTCTAGTATGGGGCACGACCTGATTGGCCAGCCCCAATACTGTAATGTTGTCAGGAACCCATCTGCTTGGAAACATAGCACCCAAAAGGTGTATGGACGCAGATGGATTCAACCCTGTGACTAGAGAATCAATGGGGTTAGAGACCATTCCCATATGGAATAATTCTCCAAGAAGGCAATATTGACCCAGAAGAGGATTGAATCTTCTCAAAAGGAAGTAAGCTCTGAGATAACTGAGAAGGAAAGCCAAAGCTAAGGGATGGAATAAGGAAGGAGCAGGCTGACTGGCCCCCATGACCTGCAGTTTCTCTGTAATGAGGGGATTCTGTGACAATGGAGTGGTGGTGTACCAAACGCCTGGTATCACTTGACGCCATGAATTGTCAAGGTAATGAGAAGATGAACCAGAATTGGCTCTGGTTCCAAGGGATACACTTGCAGTAAAGGACTGGACAAGGAGCAACCAAACCAACCATTTATACCCAAATGGTCCCCATTGGGAAGACTTGGGTAGTATCATGGTGTTAGATTTCAGGACTAAGAGAGCAAGCAAGAATGAATAAACTGGTGTAGAGGAAATTGACTTTATAAACTGAACAATCAAAAACCCTGACAGATGGAGCCTTTTATAGGCTGTTAAGAGCTGTTTAAATTGTAGTTTCAAGGAAAATTGGAGAAATATTGGGGAAATTGGGGAATGAAACTTGGCAGGGGGAGCTTTGTCTTGAATTTAAAAAAGATTATTTCAAAAATAGAACCAATGGCCCCAGCTGTACCTTCTCAAACAGCTAAGTGTCATTTACCCCAGCTGTTGGAGAAGCAACAGATTGGGGGTCTTCTGGTGTTTCAATTGAACACCAGAAGAAGATAAACAACTGTTAAATGGTTTAAAATTAAGTACAGAGCTTAGTTGATTTTTAACATCATCAGGGTTCAAACCAAAAGCAAATTTGAAAGCTCCTGACCTAGTTGCAACCTCTAATTGGCTGCAGGAAGCTATCTCGCATGGTGACAAAGGTAACTTTGAATCCAAAATACTAACTTTGTTTAGGCAATCACAAGGGAAGCAAGAGAACCCAGGTTTGATTCCTGTATTGAAAGAAAGGATGGCCTCTGGGCTTGAATTAATGTCTTCAAAAGGTAAAATGGAGCTGATACTACTTTCTAATAAACCATTTTTAGGTCCTGGAGGAACACCCAATTTAGGAGAAGAGTTCCCAGACCATGGAACTAATAAACATTCCTTGTTGTTGTCAGGAAAAACAGACAAGGCATTCCTGACAAATTTAGGGCAACCACGCCCATTTCAACACTTTGTCAACATGGCCACTGTTGACTCAAAACTCTAAATCTCCTATGTTTTTTGCTAGTCGCACTAGCTTAATTCTTTTTTATCAAAGCGTTCAGGGGTGAAAACCCAGAAAAAACAACAAAATTGTGGCCATCTCAACACAATTTAATATTAAGCTTAATAAAAAATCAATTTAACCAGATTTTTCCTTTACATTTACTAATAAAATTTAGTTTCTTTTTTATTTGTTTTCACATCGTAGAAGTGTCAATGTTGACACTTTTTAAGCTAAACTTATTTTTAATAACAAAACTGAAACATCTACAGTAAAAAATAAGTGTGCATTTAAATTTTTTATTGAATTATTATATTGAAAAAGACAGTGCACATACATTTGATTGTTGAAATGTTCATGTTATAAATATTTATGTGGCACTTATTATGGCTTTAATATATTAAGTGGATTGGTGGCTAATGGCAATCCAATAATTTAAGCATGAGATACTATGTAAGTCACTATAGAATTTATTATCAAAAATAATGTCAACACTCATAAATGTCATTTATTTGCTTGTGATCATCCCCTGGGGTGGAGTTAAGCAAATTAGAGTGGCGCAATTAAGCCTAGATTAATGTCACCTCATATAAAGAATGTCGTAAGTGACGTTGTCAACACTTTACCCTTTTCAATACTTGAATACAACTTCTTAACAACTTCATATAAGTGCAATGGTGAAATATCATATTCCCACCCCCAAAATATAATTTTTAATATTGAAATAAAGAACCTTGATACTTTTTTAACTTATTTTAATATTTTTTTAATTTTTATATGTGAACAAAAACACACATAAAATGGTTAATTTTTGCTAGCCCACATAAATTTAATTAAGCGTACTATGAAAAAACATAGTAAATTTTTAAAAAAATGTCAATAGTGACAATGTTGTTAAAAATAATGTCTACAATTTTTGTAATCAACAGTGAGAATTCAGCTTTTTTTTATTAATCATCACTCATAATGTCAACGCTTTTCTGTTCTCATAAAGAAAACTTTGTGTTTTACATAGTAAAAACTTCTCATTTTTTGATATGTTGTATTTTTAACTTTTCTCTTTCATATTTTCTAATTTTTAAAATAAATCTATATCTCAATATAATACTTTTGCATATTTCTCTTAACTTTAAATTTCTTTATTTAAAACTATAATAAAATAAAACCTATACAAGTATTTTTTACCTTTTAAATGGCAAGAAAAGCCATCTAAGATTTACTTTTTATTTATTATGCTTTTTAAGTTGTTTTGTTTGTTTTTTACATACATTGCTTTATTTTAAACCATTTTACTTATTATTTCAGGACAAAAACACTTCCAAACAGCCCAAAGGAACCAAGTGTCCTTCAAAGCCAACTAAACCCACCAAAAAGAAGCCTGTCTCATCAAAGAAGGCCACCCCCAAACAATCCCCAAAGCCCTCACCAAAGCCCTCCCCTGAGCCCTCTCCTGAGAAGAGCCCTGCTCACTCCACTGGGGGAGAGGAATCTGATGGCTCTCTTATAGAGCACAGTTTCCACAACTCGGCTTCTGACAAGGAGCCAACCAAGAAGAAGCGCTCAGCCTAAAAGTCCTCACCCAAGGATAAGTCTCCTGCACATGAGGAGCAACACAATAAGACCCCTTCTGCTTCCTCACCCCCACCAAACTCCCCCCCTTCAAGCTCATCTGGGGATGATTCAAAGCCCTGCCCCAATTACTTCCCTGGCTTCCATTATGCTCCTGCTGGCCCCTGGGACCCTCTGTTGGCCCACAACATCTGCAACGTTGACAGCAAATTCAATGTTCTCTCTTTCTTGCCCAAATACTTCCCAATCATGAGTGTAAAGGGTGGGACGGCCATGGTGGACAATGGGTATATCTTCAGCTGCAATAATTCCAACTGGGGCTTCAAGAGCCGCCATTACACCTGTGAGGACCACTCCTGCCCAGTGGGGCCAACACTGAGTGCTGGGACCTGGTCCAAACCATCAAGGGCGAGCATACCTGCATCATGCCTAACACCACCATAGCCCACCTTCTCAAGTCGTATCTGGTTCAGGTGATGCCCACCTCCAAAGATCTTTCCGCCACCCAGCTGGCCGTGCTTGCTTGCAAGTACCTCTCACTAACCAACTTGAAGAGGGTTCTAACTCACAATCAGTTGGTCAAGTTTGTAAGTGATAGGCGTCAAGCCTCCAATCCCCCTGGCCAAGAGTGCCACCAGCATCAAGGACCTTATTCTCACAGATGCCCTCAAGAAGACAGAGGATGGTGAGATGTTCCTTCTCCGTGACAATGGGCAGGAAGTGAAGGATAGGATTGTAGCCTACGCCACAACCCAAAACCTGGAGCAGCTGAATACTGCTACCACCTGGCTGTGCAACGGCACATTTGCTACTTGCCCCTCTCTCTTCAAGCAGCTTTGGGTCCTGCATGGGCAGTTTAATGACCAGGTCATCTCCCTTGTGTTCTTTCTCCTTCATGGTGCCAAGACTGAAGTCTACACCAGAGCCTTCAAGATTGTCCGGGATGCTTTGAGCTCCCTTCCCACCAACTAGCTCCCCCTCCCACTCATGCCACAAGGGCAAATTCCTCCTCTGCTGAGAAAGATGAGTCAACAATAGCTGCTGAGCAGCTAGCTCATGTGCGCTCACTTGGGCCAAAGGTTATCATAATGGACTTTGAGCAAGCTCAGTTCAGAGCCTTTGAGGCCACCTTTGATGGAGAAGTCCAGGGCTGCTTCTTCCATTTTAGGCAGGCCCTTGTCAAGAATCTCAAGAGTGAGAAGGACCTTTTTGAGAAGTATCTTAACAATGGAAAGGGGAAGTGCCACTTTGCCCTAACTTAGTTTTCTGCCTTGGCTTTTGTGTGCCTGGAGCATACTGGGCTTGCTTTGAGGCCCTCCTGGAGGATGCTTACATCAAAAAGCACTCCACCATCTTCAAAGGTTACTTGGATTACTTTGAGTGCCAATGGGTGGGCAAGAAGGTGACTGCCTGGAGAGGTAAGAGCAGGGCCACTGCCCCTTGGAACTGTCAAGGCGCCTGCCTCAAGGGGGAGATGAAGACCGCCTCTAGCCTTGAGGTTTGGCATAAGCACCTGAAGGTGAAGTTTGGGTCAAACCCCAAATATAACAAGTTCTTCCAGAAGCTACAGGAGGAGCAGGCCCAGACTGTCTCCAAGTTCTGCGACTTGGCCAACCAGGTGGCCCCCAAGAAGCAAAAGTCCAAGGAGCAGGACTACCAGGAAGACGTGCAGAAGGTGGTAAAGAAAAAGTACAAGGTGGCAGAGATTAAGAAGTACCTTGAGGACGTTGCCACTGCTTTTGCTGGTGGCTTATTTTAGCTTAATAAACCTTGCTTTGCCTGTATATTTTTAATTTTAAACTTTTAATTTTTTTAATTTTTTTGGATACTAATAATTTTTTAGGTATGAATAGTAAGTTTAAGATACAGTTTCAATGTGGTTTTGTAAGAAATATCTTATATTTTGTTAATTTATCTTTAAGCTATGAGATATTTTTAGTTATGCTTATATAAAGTATAATAAATTAAAGTTAGAATTTTCTTATATTTTGTAGAGATTATGATATATTAAATATCTTTATTTTTGGTTCATTGGAATTTTAATTTTTATGGGAATAAAAATAATTTATAATAAAGAGTGTAATTTACATAGCAAACTGAAAAATAGTTACTTATATCACCTTATTCTTATCACTTATGGTAATTTTTTATTGCAATTTTTAACTCTCTGGGGGCATTTTAGTACAATAAAGTATTTTAAAATATTTTTTATATTAAGAATGTTCAGGGTAAAGTGTTTTGTTAATTAAAAAATTGTTGACATCCAGGAAACAACATTAAGTAAAACTGGGTTGTAACTTTACTATAGTGTCAACATTAAAAGTGTCAACATGGCCACTGTTAACATTTTTAATGTTGACATGGGCGCTGTTGCCTAATGTAGATGAACCCCAACTTACTGAAGTCTTGGGCAGGAGGCACACTGAGCAAAGAGGGAGTGGAGGGGATCCCCTTCATGATAGTTGGAATTTGGCCTCTAGAATGGCCAGGAGTGTCAGGATTGATAATTTTCTTCCCCTTGAAACCTGGGCCCAAGGTAGGATTTGAACCCCAACCCTGAGCCCCTGCAGGCCGCCAGCCCTGAGGACTGAGAGGCCACCTGCTTGCATTTTTCTGGGGTCAAGCCCCCACAAGCTGAAGCCAAGAATTATTGTCCAAAAGGTGAAGCTAGCCAAACCAAAGTAATAATAGCACTAAATGGAGGAGTAATAAAGGTGCCTAATGAAGGCAAAAAATTCCTACCATCTGCTTCATGGGCTTGAAGACTGCCTTGGTGGCCAATCAGGATGTGTCACCTGAGGAAAGAACAGGCCCATGTCAGGGATCCACTCATTTTGAAGTCTCTCTCCAAAGGAGTGAAGGAGAGCTCCCAAGTTGAATTTGACTAGAGTGAACCCTACTGGGATCCCTATCATTAACATGTGTAAGAGGTGACCAAATAAGCAGAATCTCTTCAGGAAGGGATTGAAGTGATTTAAGAGGTAATAGACGCTAGTATATCCCAAAACCAACCAGGGGGCCTTGTGATGAATAATGGGGAAAATTGAGCTGTTTCTACATATGGGGCATGATGACAATGTTGACCAAAATGATACCAAATGGAGTCTTCTGATTTATCTGTGGGGGTTGGTTCAGGAGTTTCAAAGGCAACAGTGGCAAAATTGACTGTAGGGATGTAAAAGTGAGAGTTCAAAAGTGAGAATCTAAGAGTGGCCAAGTCAACAATTTTAAAATTTTAAAATTAAACCAAAACAGCTCATCTGAAATTAAAATTTATTATGGCCATATAAAATACTTTTTATTCATTATCTCAACTAAAAAGTCAAGAAAAGTAATTACTTTATTATAAAAAGCCATTTTGAAAATTTAAAAAGTGTCAACATAGCCACTTTTAGATTCTCACCTTTGAATTCTCACTTTTACATCTCTATAGTCAATTTTACCACTGTTGCTGTTTCAAAGTTCACATTGGCTTGTCCATAACTAATTAATACACAAAAAGCCCATACAATTAGGATGAGCTTCATGTTGTTGGTGGAGAGCCCTATTTATTTACTAATCAAGTTTTAGAAGTTTTTGAAAATATAGATTTATTGGCTAAGATAGGAATAAAAATTGTTGGAGCAATTTGCTCAGGAGGGGTAGATTGTTTTAAATACTGAGTGAAATGTGGGGATAGTCAGAGTGGTTACCAGAGGCTGCTGCAAGGATTGATTATGAAGTATTGTCTTGCAGAACTGCAGGAAGCAGTAAGGTTTGCTGGTGCTTGCATAGTGCATTTGGGATGGTGGTTATGTGTTTGGAAGGGTTTCTTATTTGGATGAGAGTTATTTCTTTGGCTTAGTTCATCTTTAGCTTCTGGTTGGTAGTTTAGAGTAGCAGGTGTTGCATTGGAGACTTTTGTGGATGTTTATGCACTTTGATTGGTGGATTTAAACACTGGGGTGTTTTTGATTATTTTAGATTTTAAATTAAAATCCTTGTGTTCATCCTTGACGTCGTTTTTGTTGTCCTTGTCATTGTCTGAACCTGAGTTTCTTGATTTTAGAGTAGGATTTATTAATTTTGAAGAGTTTTTGAAACTTTTTTGCATTTGGTTTTAAATTTAGAGTGTATAAGTAAAAAGCATTCATTTTTAAATTTTGAATGCAGAATAAACAGCTTGTTGTTGACTGTATCCAATGCTAAGACTTCAGGATCTGTATAAGAGAAGTGATTATCTTATAATTCCTTTGTGCTAGACCCAATTTTATAATTATTTTGTGTAGAAAGAAATGGAACTCCTTACAGCCCAGGGCCCAACCCCATGACTGCGACCCAAGAACAAGAGAATCAAGCCACCAATTCAAGATTTCTGACCAACAAAAGAACACCTGGCCCAGGTGCCATTTCACTGCCTTTAAACCTGAGCGTCCAGACCACCCAGCCCCACATTTCCTGATGCCCTGATGAGCCCCCTTAGAAAATATTAAGTTTGGAAGTGGGGTATTATATAGACCAAATGATTCTGCGCTCCAAACTTATTGCCATTTTTGAATAAAGGGTATGTTATTTTGGCTTACACAGCTACTGCATTATTTTGCCTTTTCCATCTATCAAATTAGTACAAGATCATCTGGCCCTCCTGCCCCTCTGCCTGCAGATTCCTGTCTTTCAGGTGTTCCCTTTGGCCCCATACACTTCACAGAGTACCCTCTGAACCTGAATATAAGGATTACACCCCAAAAAAGATCCTTGAACTATATCCCTTGGCCCACATAAAATCAGCAGTTGGATACAACTGTCAAGGCCCCTGGATGTTCTCAATATCCAAGTTGTTTTGAGGCAAATTCAACTACCTGCCTGCCTATGAACTCTGCATGGAACTGTCTGTGACCCCCAAGCCAATGCCTGCCTCCTCACCTGACCTCTCAAATGATCACACTGGCAAGCTATTTGGTATTGTGTATATCACCCTGACAGGGGTGATTGGCACTATAATCCCAGCTGCTGGCCTGTGGTCCTGGGTGGGTGTTGTAACTGTGCTGTTTTAGCAGAGTTACTAGGGGAAAAATATTTAGAAGCTAGATAATAATCTTTATTGAGAGATAGTGATTATATAGTTGTTGTGAATGAAGGATAACAGGAACATGATTGTGTTGATCACACAGCTGGATGGTGAAGGGGATGGCGTGATCCTGGTAATGAGTCAAGCACCAAAACAAGGTATCCACCATAAAGGATCATCATCTGTTCATGTTATTGGATTTGGAAGTTTGAGCTGACTTCCTAGTCTGGCTTTGAGTGGCTGGATAATCAGATTGCAGGTCACAAACCCTCTTGGTTGGAACCTTACTGGCAGGTTGAGCCTGCTGTTTTGACACACCCCCAACTGAAGGTTGACCTCCTCTGGGGGAGGTTGTCAGGGAGGTTGTTGGTAGCCCAGGCGCCATACTGGACTAATTGTTGTTCTGTGGCAGTCAGGGCAGTTTTGAGTTATTTTTGTCTTGCTTTTCAGGGTCTCAGGCAATCATGGTGTAGGGTCTTGTCTTGTTTGCGCTTTCCAAGTCCTTGCACAAGGTAAGTGTTATTGTTGTTTACCTTTAGAATGATTGCTGGTCCTAATTTCTCAGGTTGTAGTTTGCTTTTATCAATGTTCATGACCCAAACTTTGTCCCCA
>QTSX02003228.1:0-34407 GCA_014839935.2 Entomophthora muscae
ATATCATGACAAAGCCAAAAGCTTTATTTGGCACATTCTTAAATTCAATCACTTACATCTTTGAAAGTACTAAGGTTAAATTAAGTGGAGAGTGGTCTAAGTTATGTAAAATGAGAATATAAACCATCCAGAATTTAATAAATATATATTTAATTGTTTGATTTTTAAATTGTAGCTCAAATATTGCAACCATTGCAAAGTTGCTTATCTGTGTAGCTTATCCAGCTTCATAATGTGTGGATTAAATTAGAAATGGGGCACCAAATTTCTTAAGATAACTTTATATGATTGTATATTTAAACTCTTTGCTGAGGATTAAATTGACCAAAGAAAAGAGAGCTTGATAGAATTAAAGAGGGACAATTCAAACTATATACAATTATTAGTTTAAGTAAGATATGACTGGCTTAAACATTCTGATTTTATTTATTTTGACTTGCAATGATAAACTAATTAACTTTGATTCATCACTTGATCCAAGTGGCTGAATATTGCTTACTAGTTAACCTTGCTTACCATTGTATCATCCTAATAATAACATTAGTGAAGTAAACTGGCAATAATATTATTAAAACTCATTAAAATAATTTTCATAGAACTAGAGTATCTATATAAGTTTTCAGATGATTAAAATAAAAATGGTACTAAACATGATATCTCTAGCTGTATATTTGTAACTGAGATTCCCCTCTTGCCTGCCAATGTATCTCACAATACACAGATAGCGCTCAACAAAGTTTCACCTCATGAGGTATCTAACGGCATGAATCAGCCTGAGAAGGCAAGGTCAAATTGAAGCACTATCTTCTTATTAGGACCGCTGCCAATTCAACTTTGCCAAATCATGTTCAAATTACTCCTTGACATCAAATCTTACATGGAACCCGCCACTGTGCCACCCCCTGATGGCCTTGTGGCTTTCCCATGTAATATATTAGTCACAATATCAATTAATAAGCCTCATCTTATTCTATTAATTCTTGTCCTTTCTATTGGAATGTTGTCTTCCACAATCAAACATTGAACTATCATTAGTTCAGTTGTAACAGTAGTAGCAGCAGTAGGTTCACAACCTAACTAAAAGAAAATTATCCCAATAAAGAACGTAGTATGGGCTGTATGCTACTCCACCAGGAAACCTTCTTCCCTATCCCTGATGGAGACATCCCCAAGGGATAAATTATCTACCAGGACCAGTTGGTACTCACAAGCATCTACAATTGTCTCTGCCTAGGACAACATGACACCAGTGCCACACTACCACAGTTGTACCTCTTGTAGTTTATTCTGAATCTCCAACTTGGTCTTCACGGGTGACATGGAGGGGACTGACATTGTCGGTTAGTCCCTCCACAGAAATCTGCCTCTGCATTTGACAAGTACCTGGGTCCATGTGGGTTGCCACTGCTTCAGAGCACCTCATGAGGCCTGCCACAGTATAGTTCACCAACTGGGCCATCCAAGAACATGAAGTTACTTGGACCACCTTCAAAGATGCCACCAGATCCCCTACAGAAAGAATTCTTGACTATTGTAGTAGAAACCCCTCTAATTGCCATCAAGCAGACAGGCAGTGTCCCTGAGTACCCTGCCGCCTGCAGCAAGCACCTGCCAAAGCATCACCAATGGAAATGCAATGCTACCACCCTCATTGTCAATGGGTTAAAACCCCCAGCTGTGATTGGTCCCTGTAGGCTCTATATCTCTGTTAATGATTGCTACAAGGCCATTGTAGATGCTAATAATCAAGCCTCAATTGGTTGGAATCCAATGATGCTCCCTCCAGCTTTTCCTGTGCCTGGCAGCGCCCACAGCCAAGTAAGTTGCCGTCAGTCTTGTCAGCAGGAAAACAAGGCCAAGCGCCCCCGCAAGGGGGGAGTTCAGTTAGCTCAAATTGAGGAATCATGAAAAGCCTGGGGGTTTTAGATATAAGGAGTTCTGCAACTCTGTTGACCCACATTCTCAATCTCTCCTTACCAATAATCTGTGCAACTACAATGTACATAAAGTGGAGAATCTAGATGTATTCCAAGTTAACAGTGACAACCCTGCCTCCAAGCCAAAGTTGATTGATCAAGGCCCAAAATCACCCAATTGGTCTACCCCTTTTGTTTCTGTAAGAACACTCACAAACTTTTAGTAGACACCTAGGGTCAAATCACACTATGTCAATCAGAATTTGCAGACTCCCAGCAGCCCTAGACTAAGTACCCAGTTGCTTCAAAGCATTGTGTGTACCCAACTCCCATAGGGTGGCCATCAATCATATGAGACAGTACCCTTCTCTGTGAGAATGGGGAACATCCAAGTTAAACTCTCCAGGTCAATTATGGTAGGGATCAGCCACACAATGTCATTACTGGCGCTCAACTGGCTCCAACACAATCAATAATATATCTACTAGGACATCTCTATGATCACAATCAATAAGAATGGGGTGGGCTTCCAGATTTACCCTTTTAAATGAACAAACTCTGCTTCATAACCTGTGTTTGTTTGCCTCACTGAAACCAGTTCTAAAACTTCCTTGGGGAGAAGCTTTAGGTTAACCAGTGCCAGTGGAACTCATTTGCTCTGAACCACACAACTCCCTCAGACACATCACCACCTCCAGCACTAGTATCACTTCTGAGGGAGTACAAGGACATATTCAGCAAAACACTTGACCAACTGCCTCCTCAGAAATAAATACTGTCCAGTTACAAGGGGAGTTTTGCCAAAACTCCCAGCCTCTAGGTGACACTTAAGGAGGATGAAACTCTTTGTCAACACCTTGTGGATGCTCTAAACAAGGGCTTTATCTGCCCCCACTCTTGTCATATGGGGCTGCAGTTTTATTTGTAGCCAAGAAAAACGGGTCCCTTTTCCTTGTAACCAAATATCACACTAAACAATCTGACAGTCAAGAACAAGTACCCTTTGCCTCTAATTGACAACCTATTTGATATTCTTGTGGGGCAAGGTTGTAAGTAAGATTGATCTCACTGTGGGGTATAACAAGGTCCACATTGCACCTGGGGACAAGGCAAAAACTGCCTTTTGCACACACTAGGGTTGTTAGGTGTAGGGTTATGAACTTTGGAATGTGCAACGCTCCCTCCACTGCCATATTGATGAATAAAGCCTTTGAGGACCTGATTAGAAAAAGTGTTGTTGTGTATCTTGACAAGTTATTGTCTTCATTCAAGACCAAACAGCACATATCCAACACTTTTTTCTGTCCACATCATTTTTAAACATCAGTTAAATTCCAACCCTTCTAAAAGTGAATTCCTCCAGTCAGAGCTTCTATCCCTAGGGACACTATCTCAACTCAAGGGATAAAGCCTGAACCTGACAAATCAAGGTAATCACATTCATGCCACCCCCACCAATGTGGATTAGATGTGTACATTGTGGGCATAGCTGCCTATGTGCAAAAATTAATCCCCAACTGCAGAGAACTGATTGAACCTCTCACCAAATTTTTAAACACCAAACAGCGCTTTCACTGGACACCCGCCAGAGACAAGCCTTGGAGAAGTTGAAGCAAAAGATTACAACTACCCATACTACAATTCCCCGATTGGAATCACCAGTATGAACTTGAAACAGACACCTCGACAGATCATAGGGGGGCGTGTTAAGGGTGGAGACCCAAGAAGGTGTTGCAATATCTACAATTACTCCCCTCTTGGGGAATGAATTCCCTGATCAGTTGGCAAATGATTCCCCAACTAACCATTTTTGCAACATCTTCAATTACTCACTATTTGAAATTAACCCCCAAGTAAATCATCAAACAACTCACCAAATGGTTCACTGTCAGTCAATAACTGGTGGCACCATTATCATTAACCATCTATGACAGGATCACTCAATCCAGGTCCTAAATTGAACATAACTTAATTAAGCCTCATGACTCAAGAGGAAATTACTCAGATAAGCCCCATGACCTCCATGATGTACATGGACAGCATGTATCTCCCCATGATACTATAATGCTCTAAAACCATATAAAATAAAGTGACATTCTCTTCCTAATTTTACCTTATATTGTTTATTAAACTTCCCAGAAGTTATATACATGACTAAAGTGTCTTATTTCCTGTAGCCTACAAATCCAGAAAAATCACCAAATCAGAGCAACACTACCTCATATACAATAAGGAGTAGCAGCCATCATGCACTGTATCAATAAACAGTGTTGCTGCCTGGAAGGAGATACATTTCCACCCTGGTCCTGACAGACCACAGGTCTCTTCATATTCAATACCCAGTCCTTTGACTCAACGCCAGGCAGGATGGGTAGAGCGTCTGTCCCTGTACAGTTTTTTATGAATGAAAAACCTGAGAAGGAGCTGGTCACAGTTATTGCTCTCTTCAGACTCTATGTAGTGTCCATCATGGGAGATGACGGCTTGGACCAGACTTGTCCATGCTCTACCTCTGTCCTGAGCCTACCTGTTACAAGGGCCTCAATTTGGTGAATATTTCCAAACTGAAGGACAACAAAACCAGTTATCACTGACACTGACAATGTCTGCTGTTGGACAGAAACAGATGAAAATATGCCTTACATTCCCACCACACAATGAGGAGACACTATCCTGCATTACCACAAACCCTGGGTCATATAAAATGATGTAACCTCTTCAAAATCATGAGCACAGGGTCTGTGTCCCTGCATTTACCAAGTCATCCTGGACCTTCTTGAGACGTGTGTCCTAGTGAGAAGAACATGTCCAAGCCTGCTCTGCCAGATTGGTCCTACCCATCAAAGCCATGTGTTGAACAACTTGTGTTATTGCTGGTATGTTCAAAGCTACATATAGCTGTTAGCCTTGCCAATGTACTCTACTAATCCTATTCAAGAGCACTACAGACTACAATAGAATAGAACTTTAAATAATTACGTTTTGTGAAACTGGAGTACAATCTAGCCAGCAACTGCAATCTATCCAGGTGTAACTAAGAACTTGTTGTTGTCCTTTCAGGCGTCTATATCAATATATACTGCAACAATCCTTGTTCTTGTCCTTTCAGACAGTTCTCAGTGGCTACCTTTGCAATAGGTCCATTTTTGCTGGCTGTGCCTATCCTGATTAGCTGTCCTTGGCAGTGTGTTGCTAATGGCCTTTACAGCTGTACAGGCGCTTCAGCTACAGCCTACACTCTTCTTGAGCTAGCCTACTGTTGTTTGTTGGTTGGCTGTATCCTACACACCTATTATTGACTGTGAAACTTTGCCATATTTAGTTGATGTAGAAATTGTCCCTGTTCAGCCCTCTTACATTGGAAGGTGGAATTCCAGTATTTTGTTTGTGAGGCACAATCAATGATCCTTTTCTGGCTGGCAAACCTTCTGCTTATTAATGCAACGGGTCACATTGAGGATTAGACGTCGTACAATAACAGACTCAATCCAATATTGACCTGTGGATTATCCACCGTGTAATGCTGACCTGAACCAATAGGAAGCTCAATTATACATCGTATAATGCAAACCCAAACTTGGTATTTCCATGACCTTTGCAGCAAACTTGTTTAATATGCTCATAAACACCATCGGGCTGGGTAAGGCTGAGTTGATACAATGTCCAACGGGATGGTATGGGCAATATACAGTTGATGATTTAGTGATTACACACTGTGTAATCAATGATAATCAATATATTGTCTAACGTTTGTATAGTATATAATAGCCATATCAACTAATAATTTATATGGCGTGTAATAACACATCAGAATGATAATCAAAGATAATACAGCGTAAAATTGTTGCATCTATCTTAGTAGACACAGTGACACGGTGTGTAACTACCATATCCATTATAACATATAAGTAATTACATGGTGTATAACTGCCATATCATTCATAATACATTTGATTATACGGCGTATAATTACTAAACTAATAAAGTATCAGTCAAGTGATTCTACGGCGTGTAACTGTAATGATCTGCATGCAATGATTAGCCTGACCGTTTGTAGTCAATCACCTAACCTCACACCATAGAACCCTTTGAACAGTGGGCCCTTGATGTGGTTGGGCCCCTTCCTGAAGACAGACTTGGAAAGAAGTACATCATAACCTCTATTGTCTACTTACATGCTGGCCAGTGGCTTGGGCAACAACTAACCACACCGCCACCACCATCACCCGCTTCGAGGCAAGGAAATTGTGGCCCACTTTGGGCAGTCCAAACGTCTTATCACATATGGTAGACCTGAGCTTGTAGGGCATGTCATGAAGGCGTATTGTGAGTAAGAATGCCCTCAACAATTAGTCATCACACCCTACCATCCCCAGGCCAATGGACATGTAGAGCAATTAAATGGCTCACTGGTTCAGTTGATTGCCAAGCTCTCACATGAGCATCCAAACACTGCCTGGACTGAACACCACCCACTGCCCTACTCATATTACGTGCAGGACCAGTTGGGGTACAGGCTTCATCCCCAAGCCTTGGTCTTTGGGACTCCTGATGGTTGGATGGGGGTGGAACAGGGGAAGCTATGGTTCACAGTTCCCACAAAACCTCCCTCATAACACCCTCTCCCTGAGTCAATGGTAAGCCAATCCCCGTGACATTGAACAAGAACAGATCAAGGGGGACTAGACACCTCAAAGCAAGGTATGCCATAGGTGATCCTGTCTACGCCTTCAATCCTAAATCTCCCAAATTGGAACCCAACCACCTGGACCCTTAAAGTAGCTGCAGTCTACAACAATCATAAACAACTCAAGACCCCAAGGAAACACCAGACACTCCATCTGAACACTTCACCCCTGCTGCACCATTCCCACACAAAGTGTGACGGAAATCGTTGGATAGTAGAATTAGTCTCCATGTGGTGGGAAATCACCACCCAAATCCACATGGTGTTGATGATCAACCACCAACAAAGCTTCAGTACTTTTTGGTAAAATTTCCAAAGGATACACCAGGGTTCAACAAAATGATTCACCCTAACCAGAAAAGTCCTAGATAAATGGCCTGGGAGAGGATCAAGGTGTCTTCAGCGTAAAACTTGGACATTGAGAAGGAACAAATGTCTCTGGTTTGGATTGTGCAGGAAAGACCTCAAGATTCTGAGGCATTGGAGTAACATTAGGAGGCATTGTCAACAAAGTACCAGGCGTGGGACCACATCTTCCAGTGATAATTTGACTTGAAATCAAATTATACAGAGTGTAGAGAGGCGGCCAGCACAGGAGGGTTAAAATAAAGTTGGACCAGGAGAATACGGTATCGGAAAACTTTTTAGGGAGGACTCAACTCTTAAGTGTTGAACAGTGAAAGTTTCCCCTATATATCAAATTTTGACTAAGCAATCTACCTGGATTCTTAGCTCCTATTCCTTCTGCATAGTCAAGTGGTACCTAGTCCAGTTTGCAAAAAACTCTTATATGACCAACTTCTGATGACCATGCTGATAAATAAGTTCATACCAGGTGACCCTTAAATTATGTTGATTTATCAATGTCAGTTTGCAAGGGGGAATCAAATCCAAATGGCAGACTGGAGCAGCAGTAATCCATTTTCAATCAACTGTTTGATTTAGATCAGTTAAATCTGTCAATTTTTTTAAATGGCTTTCTGGCTTGGGCAAATTATTCCTGACATTATGGAATCTACCATGACACAAAGACTCTTCGTGTGGACCTTCCCAGATCTCCTACAAGTTCCAATCCTGGTACCTGACAACAAACAGGGGCAAGGAGGTGTTGCAACTGAGGTTCCCCTCTTACCTGCCAACATATCTCACAATACACAGGGGGCGCTCAATGGTTGACTCATGACATATCTAACAGCATATATCAGCCTGAAGGTGAGATCAAATTGCAGGCACTATCTCCTAATTAGGAGCACTGCCAATTTGACTTTGCCAATCCCCACACAAGCTATTCCTGGGTATTGAACCTTACATGGAACCCACTACTGTGCCACCCCTTGTGGCCTTGTGGCTTTCCCCATATAGTATATTAGTCGTGATATTGATTAATAAACCTTATCTTATTCCATTCATTCTTGTCCTTTCTATTAGACTGTTGTCTTCCCCAATCAAATACTGAACTATCATTGGTTCAGTTGCAACATTATTTTAAATTTGAAAGGAATGAAAATATAATTTTTATTGAAATAAAAAATCCAAAAAAAAGCACCCTTCTGTGGATGTGTACAGAAATGATCCCGGAAAAATTGTAGCCGGTACGATTTTCCGGAATCGTTTCCTGATCTTAAACAGCTGGCTACTTTTTTATAGAGCAGCCAGCGTTTGGGATTGCCGCAGCCTAAGCATGGCCCAGAAAGGTTGGTCGCTTTAACTAGAAAACTTTTCGAGGATAGGAAAGAATGACGTAGTATTTATTGGCCAGGCTGGTGGCCCCCAAGCTCTTATCCTGATTAAACAGATCCCAAAAAGTAACCCAAGTTTTTAAAAAATAATACTCTGGTTAAATCTTTTCCGATCGATCCCAAAGAGCAAAGTAGTATAAACTTGGTATTTGCAGCACTTAGTTATCGCTTTGGTGATATAGAATTGCGTAGTCAACCCTAGCGCTTTAGACCTTTCCCAGCGAAAGCTTTTAAACTCAGAGTCCTTCCGGTAGTTTCAAAATCTTTTTTGCTGCGGTCTGTTGCTAGAACCCAGTTTCCTTTACCAATTCTCAAAAAAAGTTGCTTAGCTTGAGTAATCTTTGTCTCATGTAAAATTTGTACCCGGGTTGAACCCGTATAAGCTTTAATAGAATCGGTTGAACCAAATTAGAAAAGGTGGTCAGAAAAAGTTTTACGCCCCGGTTTAGCTTTGCCTTGAAAACATACTTAGGTTTGAATCTGAGAATTTAAACCTCGATTCTGTTTTTTAGCCTTGCAAGGTAGCTCTAAGTTTACATGGCGTCGGCAGTTAAACTAGCTTGGGCCGGGTTTACGGGATGGAAAATGGTGAACTTGCCTTTGAATTGAAAAACTTTAATTAATGCTGGCTCCTACTTTTTCAGGCAAACCTAATTCTACATAGCATTACATTTTTGAGGCTCAGGAATACAAGTTTTAATCATGAAAAATTTTAATTAGGAATGATGAACATAGAAAGTGTGAATGCAGGGTCAAGCGATAAGTATGGTATAAGCATTCAACCTCATTAAGAATTTCTATTAGGCGTGAGTCTCAGATGGGGTTCTTAGCGATGAGCAGGCCTTTAAAAAGCTAAAGCTGGAGGCTTCGTTAGCAACAGGTACTGCTTGGAAACCATTTTTAGGGTCGACCATGTATCTAACTTTTAAAAGATCTCATCAAGGTTTTTCCCAATGTGTATACGCAATCTGATATGGAAATGGGCAGTTTAAGTATTGAAGGTAGATCCCAATTCAAACCAAGCTTTAAATGTTTAGATCAAAGTACACCCTCTTCTTCTTTGAAGGTAAGAGTAACGGCGATCCACTGCTTAATTGCTATAGGAGCTCGTATGTTGGCTTAAAGGCACTGACCCCACTCAGACTTCCCAGGTTAGAAATACAGGTTTTGGTGCTAAAATAGACCCCAGATTCTTGCTTGTCTCAGGAGCAAGTTCGGCCTTTTGTCAATAAGCGATCGCAAATTTGACTGGGTTGTTTCTTCACTCTTTAAGCAATTGGAAAAGGCCCCAACTGATACCCTCAGAGTAATTAAACTTGAAACCATTTTTTAAAACGTAGGCTGTATTCATCCGCACAATTTCTCTCTTTTGCCGCTTTCCCGAGGCAACCCCTAGCCATGCCCTAGCGCTTTACCTTCAACGAGTAACGATGTTCCAATCTCATCCTATAACGCTTAGATTGAAGTAGAAACCTCGGTCACTTGCAAAAAAGCCATCTACTCGGCGATCTACGACATCATGGCGACAAAGCTTCGCTCTGAAGGGAACACTGCCTTCTTGAAACAAATCATGTACATGTGCTGGGAGGATCTGAAGAGCCCCAGTCATATCATGCGATGCTCATCCATCAACCTGTTTGGATTGCTTGCATCTAAGAAAGTGGCTGAGACTCTCCCCCTCTCGGCCGATGATATCCAAGTGCTGCTAGTGAACTTTGGTGATGACCCCGATCCTAGGGTCAGGAAGGACGCCATCAAGGCTCTTACAAACCTTCATCTGCGAGGTAGCATTTGCAAGCCTTCGCACTATCAGCTTTGTGTGCTTCGAATGAAGGACGAGTACGAGGACGTGCGCCTGACGAGCCTAGATCTTTTGGGGTAAGCAGAGGAGGAAGGATGACTCATCTCTAGACTCGTGTGTGGCACCTACCCCGACGAAATGGTTGAAGTAGAAGCAGACAAAGTTCGCCTCATTGACGATGCCTTTGTCAATGTCTGCAATATTGTCCATGATTCCTCACCCCGTGTCAGATCAAAGGTAATCCTTGGCGCAGCACCTCTAACGAAACAGGGATTCCAGCTGCTAGGGAATCTCCACAAAGCAGACAACAAGCTGCTGCTTCAGACATTCAGCAAGAAGATGATTGCTCGCAATCGCAACGACCCCGAACCAACACAGCCTCAAGCCCCAAACCCAAACGTAATCGCTTTCCCAACCCATGCTGACCCTTCATAAGCGAACAACTCAGATCACTGCCGATGGGGAATATGAGATGGAGCCCGATGAAGTGCGCATTCTGAAGTCAGGAGAGTGCGGCGCCTTCATCCACGGGCTTGAAGACGAATTCCAGGAAGTTCGTGCTGCTTCAGTCGGTAAAGCCCCTTCGATATACAGCTTACCTTTCAGATTCTATCTGCGAGTTATGCATGAACTCCCAAGAGTTTGCAACCCGAGCAGTAGATTTCCTAGTCGGTAACAAGAACGCAACTGCCTAATGTATTCCAGACGCCTTCAATGACGAGATCGACACGGTAAGAATGAATTCCATTGCCAGCCTGGCCAAGATTCGTTCAGCCTTTCCCTTGACAATTGACGAGGAACAGCTGCTGATTGTCCTCAGCGTTCTGGAGGATAAGAAGCCCTCCATCCGTAGCGCTGTTCACGAAGTCTTGGGGTAACCAGCCTTGGACTTCTAACCTTTAGACTCCTTCTGTTAGATAAGGCCACAATCCTCCCTACTCTCGTGAATGGGCTGCTGGCAAACCTGCGCCGCCACCCTGGGGATCTCCCCACCATTTATGAGTGTTTGAAATTGACAGGCCTGCGCCATGCTCGCTTTTGCGGTAACATGTCTCGATGGACTAAGCTGACCCCCAAGACGAAGGATTTGTTCTCAATCTTTTTCAAGTCGACAAGAAGTTCCTGACAAAAGATGGCGATACCGAAGACCCCATATGTAATCCACCCTTGGTCCCAACCCTAATCCTTAGATATTGCAAAGGCTATTTTAGCCTTCAACGCTTCCTTTGTTGATGCAAGGATTGTCAAGTATTTCCCAGCATCCCTTATCAACCACTTCTCCTATTTGAAATATAAATTCCCCCTCTACTTGACCGAATCTGCTTCCGAAGCAACAGACGTAAGCCAACCTACCTCCGCCAGCTTACCTTGGCTAGGCGGGCATTGATCCCAAATCCATCTTGAAGCCGCAAGCGAACCCAGATTCAGGTACAGCATACCCTACCTGCTAACCCATGGAAGAGAAGCTCCTGTCCCTTTTCAAGACCACAACTGAAAACATCCCCAAGCTTGATTTCATCGAAGAGAATCTGCCTAAAATCAAGGAATTCAACACGTAAGCCCACTCCTCATTCCTAATCCAAAGCACCTTTGTTTACTTGACATCAAACCTGGCCTCCAAGGCTGGCATGGCCAAGTTCCTTGCCACCCTTTTGGATGCGCTGACTATTGTCATTGAGGTAATCCATGTTGCTATCAACTAAGCCATCAGTCCCAACGCAAAGCATACCACTCGTTTGACGGACTCTTCCTTGATGGCAGCAAGCTTTTAGATCTTTCCTATCAGCTGGAATACCAGTTCCTTGGCACAAACAAAGAAATCAAGTTGTTCTTTGCTGAACTCAGAGTCTTGGCGTCGCTTTACTGCTATATCAGCAAGCTTGTCTCTGAGCCCAGGTATTTCCCAACCACAACTCGTGCTTATATTAGCCATTGGTTCAATTCCAACCGAGCCTTGGTGTTCATCATCAAGCGCGTACAATCAAGCATAGACATGCAGCCCCACAGCTCCACCCACTTGTATCTCAGCAATATAATTAAGATCCTCTCCAACTTTGCCGCGATGGATGGCTCAAAGAGTGAAGAGTTCGGGCTGGGAAAGCTGATCAAGATTTCAATGGTAAGGGAGTTAGTTGCATGCCCATGGCTGATGTTAGGATTATCCCATTCGCCTGCCAAGCCTGCCCGGCGTCATCAAAGAATCCAAAGCAGCCATTTTGAAGCCACTCACCAATCCCTACAAGCCAAGAGAGGTTGTGTCAGGGTTGCCTCTGCGACTGGCCATCGAGGGCGAGCTATACTTTGTCGATGAAGTGTCCAGTATCTGCATCCATATATGTTTTCCTGACAAGAGCACCCAAACCATAACTCCGCCCGCCTCCTCTTTCACGATGCAGTCCCATCTCCACTATAAGCTCCAAACAGAAATATCCTTGCTGCTGCCTGCATGGAGAGGTAACGGTATGTTTGTTCTCGCTAATATGCTGTTCTAGAGCCGTGCTCGTTTCAGATCCGCATTGTCAAGAAATTCACCACTGAAACTTTATTTGACCCTGCTCTGCTATGTGCCTCTCGCGGCCATGGCCTAGTAAATGCGAGGCCAAAGAGCCAAATCCAGGCTACGGTTTTCCTGTCTGAACCACTTGAGATCTTTACCCAATGCTACAAGCCTTAGCCAAGTAAACCTTGTGCAGCATATTGAACTGCAGAAGGCAATGAATATCTATGATACTTTAAACTATGCATGTATTTATATTTATATCTTGTCCTAACTATGTTCTTACTTTTGTCTATAGGCTGTATATTTAGAATTCAATCATTTCAGGTAGCGACAAGGTGACCCTGTGAGAAGGATGATTTTAATATTTTAAGCTAACTTATTGACCATCTATCCCGATAAGATATCAGTATAAGCATTAATGGCACTGGTTTTAACTATTCATTAAAATATGTTGCTATCCTTGGACATGACTATTAATATAACTCCATTTAAGCCATTTGTATCGTTGATAAAACCAATACTGTTCATCTTATCCATGCCACCACCAACTACAATATCTCTGCTGATGCTGCCCTAGCAGGAATAGCATTTACCCACATAACCCCCTCTTCCCTCAAATCATTATATACCTCCCCAACCTCATCCTCCCGTTTAGTAACTGTCACCGTTACAGCAAGCCCTCCCTATCTCAGCCTAGACTTCCCATTCCGGACAATATCCAACCTAAAACACTGGGGACTCCTTAATAAAAGCAGCCCACCGAAACCCTGGTTGATCCGCTAAGCATATCGATAACGTTGGGGTATCTGACCCACTTGTACGCTTCCAGTACCTATCCCCTAATCCGCCATCACACCCCTAAATCAGTAATAAAACTCTATAACATCTCTACATATTTATTGGATTCAAACAATCTACTTGCTTTAACCCCCATTCTTGAACCATCCCTATGGATAGGCTTCAGCAGAGTTTTGCTGGCCAGGGGAAGAATCCTGTCCATCCAGTTCTTCCCCTTGAACCTGATTTATGAGGGCAAGATGAAGCAAGAGAAGATTGCTAAGGAGCAGGAAGGGACCCCACACATCTGGATGAGAAATCAATCCAGCCTCAGAAACTAGAGCTGAGATGGACTAAAGAACTCATCCAGGGGATCCAAGATCTAATGATGTTGCTCAAACTGGGAATATAAACCAGGAATGGAACCCCCAGCTACTGAGGAGAGGTGTTGACCCCTGAAGTTTATAAAAGGGATGGATCCCCACCCTTTGAAACTGTAAGGAAATGCTTTCTTTTTAAACAAGAAAAGGGAAATTTTGAACTTAATCACATTGAAAAAACAACCGACAGATTAACATCTATTGATGCAGATTCAAATCCAAACCTGGATCTTAAATTGGTTGATTTAACGCTATACAAAACCCATTTAAAATAAGAAAACAAACACGCTTTTACTATACATCCACAGAGGAGAGTGAAAGCAAAAATTGCATCTTTGATCTAAATGCCATAGTAAGCTTAAAACAGGAATCTTTGGGCAACAGCAACAAAGCAAATACATTTAAATTAGCAATAGATGGATCCAAAAATAACCACAGAGCACGTCTAACCGATCAGCGTTTAATAGACCGCAACAATAAATCCAATCAATTGCCAGGCAAGCCAGGGACCCAATCCAATTTCCAAATTGAACCAAGCCCTGGAACTGCTTTTCATCCGATTCAGTCCAAACTACCTGCACATATCAAAGAACCCAACTGCATCCCCCAAGCAAACCCAAGCTTCACCTTTTCCTGTTCTGCAGGCTGCAGTTTGCCGTAGCCCTGTAAAACACTCCTCACCGCCAGTATTTGCAGGAACCATGGGCAACCACAATGTTCCTCCCCACTTCCACTTCAGTATCTAAGCTGAAATCCTTTTCCTGAGCAAATTGCTCCAACAATTTCATCCCTTTCAATATCCATAATAAACTCTATATTTCCACTTTCTGACTGATTAGTAGACTATTGTGACCTTTCCCAGCAACAGGAAACCCCTCCCCCTTGTTTGGGTTTTGTGCGTGCTACTCAGGTCCAGCCAGGCTAACAGGAACATCAAAACTCCAGATCCTACTCCAGCTGACAAATTGAGGGTTATATCTGGGATTGTTCTGGTCCACACCGCTGCCATGCCCCTTATGTTGAAACTGGCCCCTTCCCTCCAATCATCCATCCCAAGGCCCCATGGTTGGTCTTGGGCTACACCTGGGTACATTACGTGTTAAGTTGCTCCGCTCCCTTTTTGGGGAGAGTTGGATTGCTGGCCATGTATTACATAGGTTGATGGTTGGAATCCCAGCAGGGACCGCTCTAGTTAAATTTGGCTTGGGAGAGCTTCTCTGTTCTGTTAGAGAGAAGGGCCCAGATGAGTGGATCCTGGGCAGAGCCAGGGAGGGGGCATGTACCAAGATCTGTAAAGAGGGTACATGATCCTGCTGGTTGGGATGGCAGCCAGCAGCATTTAACCTTTCTAACCCTTGGCCAGTGGCATGTCAAACCCTTGTTACCATGCAGGCAGGGGACCTAAATTCAGCACTTGGGCTACAGCCTGTGTCATAACTGTGCTGTATTGGCAAGCTACAAGGGGAAATATTTGGGGGCTAGATAGCTATCTTTACTGAGATGTATCACTCATATAGTTGGGAAATCATTTTAAGAGAAACAAGATTGAGATGATCAATCAGTTGGGTTGGACATGAGGATGGCTTGATCCTTATAATAATTCAAGCACCAAATTAAGCTTTCTGCTGAGCAGAGATTGTAATGGTTCTTGTTGTCTTGTTTGGGAACTCAAGTTGGCTTCTGCATTTGGCTTCAAGTGATGGAAAAGTCAGACTTAGCGGCACAGGGTCTCCTGTGAAGAGCCTTTCCAGAGGGTCAACCCACTGCTCCAACACTTGCACCCGGCAACTGTAATGAAGTTGGCTACTGGGTATGTGGAACTGCTAGTATTTTTGGCTTAACCAATTTAAGCTGATTTTCACTTTTTATTCTGAGGTTTGAAACCAAAACCAAGATTAACAACATTGGAAGGTGACTCTGTTTATAACTCTGTTGGCTCAAAGACCAATTTAAGGGGTAAATTATATGTAAATTTATTAATGGAAGTTAAAAGGACCTGTGATTGACACCCTAAAAGAAAAGGTGGCCAGGTTGACACTTTTTAAGCCAAATCCCAATTTTACTAATAAAACACATATGCGCTTATATAAATTTTATTATTTACTATTATATTTTTATTATTAGTGTCCATAGTTGTTGGTTAAGCTTCCAAGAGTCACTATACTGGATTTAGTGGTCTAAATATTAATCAACTACTCCACTTGTTTTTTTTATGTATATTCTGGGTTGGTAGATCAAGTGGAGCCACATAAATTAAGCCCAGATTATTAATAGATTTCATATGTAATTTATAAAAAAACAGAAACTCAACTCCCCCTGTTTGGCACTATCCACTTGCCACATGATTGGTTTTGGATTTAACTGATCAAAGGCTCAGAATTAAGGCTAAATTAATAAGTGATGCACTATGAGCGCCACTCAACACCCACCAACTCAACACTTTAACTGGGGGACTAGTGCAGAGAGCTTCTTAACGTTTTAACACACACTATGATGAATAAAACACTCCCAGCTCCCCCATGTATACTCTTACAACTAATAAATCTATTCCCACTCATTTACTTTGTAATTCATGTTTTACTTTTTTAATTTTTTGGGCATATGAAACTACCTTGCTTTTGGGTTAACTTTTGGGCCCGTTTTTAAATTAAGCAAGTTTTATATGTGAAAAACATTGCAACTTTAATTTTTTGCTTGACTCCAAGAAACTCAAAAGTGAGAATCAGGGGGGTTTTCAGCTGGTTGACAGTGTTAAACTCAACACTTTACTAAGTTTTGAATGTTTAACCCCAATAAAAAAATTTCCACATAATAATTATTTTTTTAAATTATGTTCTATTACCCCCTACTACTCCAAGTATCCCTTTTATATATTTTATTTTTGAATATATTTTTTATTGATTTATCCCTAAGATGTTATGCTGAACCTAACATCTTTTATGCTTCATCAAATGTCACTTATTTTCTATGTTTTGCCTTTTAGATCTATACTTTGAGTTTCTATTTTGCTTTCATTTACTTTGTTATGTTTTTTTGATAAATAAAGTTTTATTTGCCTACTTTTAATTTAAATTTTACTTTGCTTTACCTCTGTGTTTATATCTTTCAATTATTTTATTTACAAAACTAAACTTTTTTTAGCCAAGATCATCCAAATCAAGCAAACAGCCCAAGCCTCCAAGGGCTCAAAGATCCCTGTCAAGAGCACCAAGAAGCCTGCAAAGGCAAAGAATCCCACTCCCTCTCCCCCAACTTTATCTCATCCCACCCCTCCCCCCTCCACTCTCATCCTTCCCCGCAATTCCTTACCTAATAAAAGTGATGATGATCTAACTGACCACTCCTTCTATCAGTCAGAGGCTGACTCTGAGCCCACAAAGGAGCACTGCACCAAGAAAGGAAAGACTGCCAAGGAGCCTACTTTTTCTTCTGTCAAGAAGAAAGAAGCCTTCAAGAAGGCCTCAAAGAACCCTTCCCCTCCCCCTGATGGCTCTTCCCCCTCTCTTCTTCTGATTTTCAGGAGGAGCCAGAGGACTACTCCAAGAAGTTTAAAGCTTCTGGTCATGTGGCTTGGGATCCACTGGCCATCCACAACATTTGTAATGTGGACAGGGAGGTCAAAGTTCCCAAACACTTCCCCTGCTACTTCCCCATCATGTCCGTGAAGGTTGGCCCTGGCTACGTTGCAGATAATTACATCTTCAACTGTAATAATCAAAAGCCTGCCACCAAGAGCAAGCACTTTATTTATGAGGATAAGTCTTGTGGGACCCACCTGAACACCAAAGGCTGGGATAATTCACAGCTGAGAATGAGGAACACACCTGTGAGCTCCCTAATCACTCATATGCTTAAATGGTACCTTGTTCAGGTCATTCCCACCTCTGCTAACCTCTGCGTTTCTGATCTGACTACCAAAGCCCTCCAGCACCTGAAGCACAACAATCTCAAGTCAGTGCCCATGCAGAATCAGCTGGTTGAGTTTATCAGCAACAAAATTATTGTTGCTGATCCCCCTCCCCCAAGGCCTCTGATGTCTTCTTAGAGCTACTGCTCATCCATGAGCTTAAGCAGCTCCCAAGTGGGGAGTACTTCCTAATTCACATCAATGGGCCAGGGTTCAAAGATCAAATAATCTGCTACTCAACTCAACAGGACCTGATGGAGTTAAAAAGGGCGCCAACCTGGCTAGTTGACAGTACCTTTGCCACTTGCCCCTGGATGTTCTACCAGCTCTGGATGGTACATGCCCAGATAGACATCTGGATGATTCCACTCGCTTTCTTCCCAGGGCCACCAAAGCCATTTACACCCAATCTTTTACCATCCTCTGCCGCAAGCTTTCCCTCCTTCCCTTCACCAACAGCCCCAAGAAGACCCCACACACCTGCACTAACCTTCCTGATGCTGATAAAGACCAGGCCACCCTGACTTGGAGGAAAAGATAAGGCTAAGAGCTCTTGGCCTGCACATATATATTATGGACTTTGAGCCTGCTCAGTTCAATTCATATGAGCAGCTGTTTGATATGGAGGTGCATGGCTACCACTTCCTTTCTGTCAAGAATTTTCTTGCAATGTGCAGGCTAATGCTGACCTTAGTAGATTGAGCCAGAGGGATACCTTAGACACCTGCAAATTTGTGCTGGCACAATTTAGTGCCTTGGCTTTTTTAAAGCCAGAGCACACTGTGCAGGGGTTTGAGGTTATCTCTAAGGATCTCTAAATAGTGAAGCATCCAGAGTTCAGGCCTTTCCTTGAGTACTTCAAGCCCAGTAGATTGGGAAGGTTGTCACTCAGAGGTGAGGTAAGACCAGAGCCAAGGCCAGCTGTAATGTGTACTGGGTTGCCATCAATGGTGAGCTGAAAACAATATCAGCAATTGAGGTGTACAACAAACACCTCAAGGCCAACTTTGGGCTCCACTCAAAGTTCAACAAGTTCTTTTCCCTTCTCCAGCACAAGTAGGAGAAGACCATATCCAAGCTGCATGACTTGGTCAACCACTATTCCCCCACTAAGCCAACCATCAAGTTGACCTTCTTCACCAAGGTCATCCAAGATGTGGCCAAGCACAAGTATGGGGCCTCTTATATCAAGCAGCAGCTTGAGCTTATTGCAACTGCTCTCCTGGAAGGGTTCAAAATGAAGAAGGGCAAAAGGGGGAGGAGTAAACTTGCTTGCTTGCCTATATGGTTTTTACTTTTACCTTTTTAGCTTTAATTTTACTTTTAAGGTTTGATCATTTACTTTTTAGTTTAACTCTTCTATTTTTTAATTTAACTAGATAATAGTGATTTTTTATGTATATATGGTAAGTTTGAGATAAATAGTTATAGTTAAAAGAGAATGAAATATCTTAATTTTTGTTAATTTCCTAATTTAACATAAGACATTCACAGTTGTAGTTATATGAAGTATATCAAAAGAATATTACTATTTCTTTATATTTTGTAGGCCATTTATTGTTGTGTTTACCTTTATTTTTGTATCATTGGAATTTAAATTTTTATGGTAATAAAAACATTTTTATAATGAAGAGTGTAAATTAAATAGTAAATTGAAAAATAATTGCTTATTTCTCCTTATTCTTATTAGTTAAAGTATATTTTTATTGATTTTTTGGGCTTTCTGGAGTTACTTTAGTATACCATAGTTGAATAATTAACTTTTTATATTAAATTTTTTCAGTACATCAAGATCTGTTAATTTAAAAAGTGTCAATTTCTAGTAGTTAATCAGGCAAAAAGCTGAATTCTCACTTTACTTAATAGTTGATCACCAGGGAGTTGATTTCATCACAGTTGCCTTGAAACCTGATCTCAAAGATAGTGATATTTTTATTATATCCCATAGTTGGGATCAAGAATCAATGAGGAAGCAAAGCTAATTTTGACACCAATTAAGGGCAGGCTTGGTCTTTATCATGGGGTATGAAGAGAACCACTGTTAAAAGTGCTGACCTATAGTGGCTTTAACTTCAGTGTCAGAATTCACTTATCTACTATTATGAATTTAATTTCTTTCTTTCTTGCTTCTTCTATTGCAACTCCTGCTTGTGCCTTGGAACAACTTAATTTACTTTGGACATCAAATTTATTCTTTACTAAACCTGGAATTAACCTAAAAAGATTTAAATTGGTTAATAACTCAGTTCCAAACTTACCTTTACTTCTGAACAAGTTTCAAACCTGAGATCTCTTTGCTCTAATTAGTATAGTTTAATCCAAAATCTTATCTTTTTCTTTTCCCAAAACCAAACCGCACATACAGTCTTAGACGGGGGTTTCCTTGCTTTCTGCCACTTTTTGATCTATTACAGTATGTCACCTGCTCTTGCTCTTTCTGTTTGATATTTATGTCATTCCTTTGAAATTGTTAATTTAAGTTACTCAGTTGATGTTTGTGCCTTTATTTATGCTTATAACTACTTCTGTTTAATACTTTATTTTCCTCTCTGCACCTCAAATCCCTAAGCAACAATAAAAAGGTTTGGGGTTTTCACTCTCAACTCTAGTTGAGATTGTTTGGCTTGCACCCCAAAAAGGTACTTGTAAGGTTTTGTGGCTTGTGTTTTTTCTCTTTTGAATCTTCTTATTTTTTATTTTCATTCTTGTTTTTAGCTTACATTTATGATCCATTTTGACTGCTTTATTTATCAATTAGGAAACCTTTTCATTGGCTCCAGACCTTGATAGTAGATGTTTTTAATCCATCAGTTAGTGGTGACCAATATCCTGACCTAGAAATAAAAAATTTAACTCAGTCCTCTGTCATTAAGACTGGACTCTATTTTATTTTCTTAGGATTGATTAATTGTCTTAGCCCTTAATTTACCTTATATAAGTTATTAGGAGCTTTAATTCAGTTATTGTTACAAACTTTACCTACTTACCTCCTCTAATTAACCAATATAAATATCCTTGGATTAAAGGCTCTAGTTTACAATTACTTAACCCCATAGCCCCAGAACTTAAATTCAGTCTGGATTTAATGATAGAGCTCCAAAATGTTGAAATAAATTACCTGTTACTGGTTCTTGTTGATAGAGCTATCCCTAACCCAGAATATCTTCACTTACCATAAGTTGTTTATACTTATATGGCGTCCCTTTTTCTGTAGTTGGTTGGTATATGGTAGCTCAGAGCTTCAATAATTGCTGTATATTATAACTATGATTTATTATAGCTTTGACTCATTTAAACTAGTTCTGGTTAAACCCTGGATATTAAACTGACCTAAAGGGTAAATGTTAGAGCTAGGGTTTATATAGTGTCTTTCCATTTCAGCACATAAAAAATCAATATAGAAGCAAATGAAAGTCAGGAGGGATAAGCTAAAGAGCAACAGCATAACTTAAGCAAGATTTAATAGTGGTTCTGCTATAAAACTGGGCCAGCTGTGACCAAGTCAACCCCTTTACTGTTCTAATAAGAGAAAGGTACAACTTAACTGTTTTAGCTTACAGGATGGTATGCTTAGAACCCCAAAACTTTGCATAATAATATTAAAGCTACTGTTTACAATATGGAGTACCTAGTAATTTAATCTATATGATTGTAACTTTATTATACCAAAAAACCAAGACAGCCCATAAGCTGACCAATTTACACCCCTGCTCTTAATTCAATTAATATTAATGTATTTTTACATAACAATTCACCCCAACAATACTGATTATCTACATGTTCACAGTTATAGTTAAGGCAGCTTTCAGTTCAGCAGACAAAGTATATATTTTTCTTCATTCCAATGCTTGAGATGTTGGATCCAACTGTTTAGATGCAGTTTCCTCACCCCTTCCCTAATAAAAAACCTTGATTTTGTGTATTCTATTATATTTGAAGCTCTTTTGCATGTCTAATATATTAAATCTTGCAAAATTATATCCTTTCATCTTAGCTTAAATCTTTTGATAGCTTAGCCAATTAGCTTGCAGTTTCTTTTCTAACCACCTTTACTTTATAGTATAGATAAACCCTCAGCATAGTAAGGAAAAGCCCAATAGGAACACTTTCAGGGACATAGTTAAGACTAAGGCTTCCTATCCAGCAAAGAAAGTGTTTAATAGACAGCCTAAAAAAGTATATATAACTCCCACATTGGCAGCTTCTGAGGAAGACTCTGATGATGGTTTCACCTCTCATAGCTGGTATGAGTCTGAGAGAGATGAGAATTTCATCAATAATAAGAAAATAAAGGCAAGCTTCAAGTCCTCTCATGAGCCCTCCTCTGATAAAAATAATTATGGTGAGGCGCATGGGAACTTTCCTGGGTTTCAGTCCCCCTTTGGGCTCTGGGATTCAATAAAGGTGCAGGACATTTGAAAAGTTAAGGGTTTATCAAAATACCAAGGTATTTCTAAAAGTATTCCCCAGTAATGTGGGCCAAAGGTGGCCAGGCATGGTCAGCAACATTGATGTGTTAACTGTGATAACCAAAAGCAAGAAAGCAAGAGCAACTGTTTCACACATGAAGACAGAAGCTGCCCTGCACATCAAAACACCCAGGGTTGGTATAAAGATACCCTAGAAAAGGGAGGGCATACTTGTGATACCCTAATACTTTGATCAAGGAGCTTTTCAAGGTTTACCTTCTTAAAATAGCTCCTGTATTAAAAGGCATAAAGGCCAGACATCTGGCAGTAAAGGTCATCAAGTGTATGAGAAAAGAAAAAAATTAAAATTGTCTCTGGCTGGGATCAGCTTGCCAAGTCTACTTGTGATAGGCACTGCAAGCTAAAACTAATTAGAAAAGGTGTGTCCCAGCTAAAAGACCTGGTCATTAATCCTGAGTTTCAGATGGCCTGAGACATTTAACAGCTCCTTCTACACAACAATTGTCCTGATGAAAAGGACAGGACTATATTTTTCCACTACCCAAAACCTGGAGCAACTGAGTGCCGCTGATACTTGGCTTTATTATGAAAATTTCCATTTCCCCAAGCTATTATACCAGCTGTGGGTGTTACATGCCCACATTGATAATAAAGTTCTCCCACTTGCCTATTTTTTTTCCTGAAGCCTCAGAGAAAGTTTAATTAAGATCATTCAAGATTCTCCAAGAGGAGCTTAAAGCTATTTCTCTGAGGCTTAAAAGAATCCTGGCCCATCAACAAGGGCAAATACTAATGATGCTGTTAAAGATGAAATCAACCTAGCTACTGAAGAGAAGGCACATGATAGAGCCCTTGTCCCTAAAATAATTATCATGGACTATGAGATAGCTAAATGCAATGCCTTTGTAAAAACCTTCAATGATGAGGTACAAGGGTGTTTCTTTCATTACTGACAGGCTATTAATAGACACCTTAAGGTAAAGACCCTTATCAGCTCTCTCTCACAACAAGATACAACTGGTAAATGCAAGTTTCTGATCCAGAAGTTTGTTGCTCTGATACTTATTAAGCCTGAACATTTTGGCCAAGGATTTAAGCTTCTCTGTAATGACCATTATGCCTTGAACCATGAAGCTGAGTTACAACCCTTTTTTTGTATATTATGAGTCACTTTGGGTGGGGCACAAGGTGGTCAGCTTCAGGGGAAATCCAGTAGCAAAGGCCAGATGTAACTGCTATCAGGATGTGCTCAAGGATGAAATGAAGACAACATCTAGTCTGGAGATCTGGAATAAACATCTTAAGCCCTCATTTGTTGTTAATACCAGATACAACACCTTTTTTGAACACCTTAAGACTGAACAGGAGAAGAGTGGCTCCTCTCTTTGAGATATGTAATTAAGGGCTCCAAAATGAAATGCAGTGCAGGGCTAGCATTTACAAAGAGAATATCAAGAAAGCTATCAAGAATAAACAAAAGCTATCTTATATTGAGGAGCAGATAAGCGAGATTGCTACATTACTCTCTTGCAGAAAACCTTCAACTTAGTTTAACAAAAAACATTTTTGGATCTTTTTGATATTCTATTATAGAATTTTAATGTTAAAACTAATTAGATTAATTGAATAGATAACTTAAATTTAAAGTTAGAAAGAATTGATGGTTTTTGTATAAGAATTTTATGCTAGAGCCTGGATTATCTAGCTTAAATAGTTGTTTTAGAACTAAATTATTGTCAGAGATCCAGTCTTGGGCGGCCAGCCTGTTGTTTTCAGGGATGACTTGGGCCAGGTTTTTTACAGGCTAAGCCCACCACAAGAGAGGAGCTAACTTAAAAAGGTAGGAGAAGGACTTCCCCACCCAGGACCACAGGCTGGTAGCCGGGATTATAGTGTTGATCACCCCTATGAGGGTGATGTACATAATCCCAAACAGCTTGCCAGTGTGGTCAGTTGGGAGGTCAGGTGAGGAGGCAGGCATAGGCTTGGGGGTCACAGGTGGTTCCATGCAGAGCTCTTAGGCAGGAAGATAGTTTAACTTCCCTCTAAACAATTTGGGTGTTGAGAATATCCACAGGCCTTGACAATTGTATCTAACTGCAGATTGTATGCAGGCTAAAGGATCTAGTTTGAGTATCTTTTCTGGGGTGTAGTCCTTATATTCAGGTTTCAAAGGGTATTCTGTGAAGTGGACGGGGCCAAAGGGAGCACCTGGAGGACAGGAATCTGTGGGCAGAGGGATAGGAGGGCCAGGAGATCTTGTACTGATTTGATAGATGGCAAATACAAAATAAGGCAGTAGCTGTGTAAGCCAGAATAACATAACCTTTATTCAAAAATGGCAATACATTTGGAGTGTGGGGTCCTTTGGTTTATATAGCACCCCACTCCCAAACTCAATATTTTCCTAGGGGGTTCATCAGGGCATTTGGAAAGGCGGGCCCAGGGGTTCTGGGTGCTCTGGTTCAAAGGCGGCAAAATGGCACCTGGGCCAGGAGTTCTTTCATTGGTCAGAGATCTCAAATTGGCTACTTGATTATCTCACTCTAAATTTGTGGCCATGGGGTTGGGCGGCAGGCCTGTGCCTCCCTTCTGGGGATGGCTCTTGATTGGCCACCAGTATAGACTTCAAACTCATGAAGCTAATGGTCAAAAAATTTGCCTCCATTAGGTGCCTTGATTGTTCCTCCATTTGGTGCACTGATTCCTTTGGTTTGGCTTGCTTTATCATTTGGATCATCATTCTTGGCTTCAGCTTGCAGGGGCTTGACCTCAGGAAAACGCGGGCAGGCGGCCCATGGGAATTCAGGGTCAGGGTTTGAATCCCACTATTGGGCCTGGGCTTTCAGGGGGAAGAATTGTCAATCCTGACAATTATATGTAATTGTGGGTTGCTGTTATATCAAATATTTATAAAAATAATTGTTTAACTTTATTTTTTATTTAATATAATTAATTTTTATTAGGTTTTTTTGAAAATAATTTAAGCACTTTTCATAGGATAAATAAAATAGTTTTATAGTAAAAATAGTTAGCTTTATAGCAAATTATTCTTATAGTGTACTTTTATTAGCTTTTTTCAATTATTGTGCATCATTTATTATTTTATTTTTGAGTTCTACATGAATTTTTTATCCTAAAAATGCTTTGGGCTTAATTTTTACTAAGTAAAATGTTCAGCATTTGATTTTTTGTTTGTTAAAAAAGTGTCAATATCCAGTAAGCTACATGGAAATAAACCCAATTTTGAATTTTCTAACGTCTCAAAATGGGCAAGAAATTAATTTGAAAGTCAGCATCCAGACAGTTTAAGTGCTGATTGTTGCCCTTAAAATTTTATGAGCCCTTTTCTGCTATCTAAACAAAGACAGTCTCATGAAGGATTTTGCCCACCTCAATGGGGTAGACATGAAATCTTACAACATTATGCCTTAGGATTATAACAGAGGTGTCTCAGCCAATATATGAGCAATTATGAATAGCTAATTCAGGCCTATGATCATGTTGTGGCTGAGGTCATCCATGATGGGGCCAGAGAGGCTGTTGTAAATGTTACTTGTCTTAACTGAGAGCAGAATAATTTTGTGAGTGATGGCTACCCTTCTGGAGTCAAATTCTTGTAATGCCTTGAAGCAGCTAAGAATATGCTTTAGTTATTGGCTATGTTGTGAACTTGACTTTGCAGGTACTTTCAATTGGACTAAGAGATGGTTCCTCTCAAGCTACTAAATGAAAAATGGAGGGGTTTTGCTTTTAAACTGGGTTTCTCAGTTCTCCCAAATTTAGATGGAGATTAATCAGTGAGTTACCTGCGCCTCTACCAGCAACATGTCACATTGGTGTCTCCACTAATGATACAAAGATCAGTTTCCTTGGTATTTAAGAGAATTCCCTTTCCAAATAAAACTAAGTTTATCTTTATTCTGCTTTTTGAATGTGTTAATCTTCAATTGATATCTTCTTATTGTCTAAGAAGACTTATATTTTAAATCATCCTAAAACAGGGCACAAAAATAATAAAGTTTACCTTGTTGCAACGCCCAGGTTGCTAACTCCCGCTTATCTTGAACTGCAGTCCTTTTGTTTCAAGGACTTCTTACCAAGCTCTCTCCTATTTCCATATAGCAGAGAACAGCTCAACAGGCTATCTGTGAATTCCAGGTTTATCATAGTGATCTGAACCAGTATTCACAAGAAGGCAATGAGTATTTTCATGGAAATTAAAGGAATAAGCAAAACATGTAATTTTGTTTTTTAGACAGACTGGCCTGAAAAAAGTGTTGACAGAGTGTATCTGAAAGATTTATAGGGTGTTTACCTCATACACATAGTAATTACATGGGTTTTTGACCAGGAGTGATTAAGATTGGGAATCAAGTGGGGCTGTGAAGTCTCTCATCTCTACAACTTATGACCTTCCCTGAGTCATCTATATGGATTAACTAAAGCTCCTTCTTACAATAGTGCTACTTATTACCTTTTTTGATAAGCATGAAGTCTTATATTTAGCTGTGGCTATTACCAGGTATTATAAAATATTGATAAAAACATTCAGTTGCCTTACATAATCTCATGATACTTGGTTTTTTCTTCTACAATAGCTTTTTAGAACTTCTCAATGGATGCCAGGGATCTAACTTTGGGCGGGCAGCCCGTTGATTTCAGGGAATGCACAGGCCTCAGGTTTAGCAAGCAGGGCCTATCACAAGATCTGGGCTAACTTTATAAGGTATTACATGGACTTCCCCACCCAGGACCATAGGCCAGCAGCCAGGATTATTGTGTCAATCACCCCAGTGAGGGTAGTGTACACAACCCTGAGCAACTTGCTTGTGTGGTCAGTTGGGAGGTCAGGTGAGGATGTGGGTATTAGCTTGGGGATCACATGTGGTTTCATATCAAGTTTTTAGGCAGGCAAGAAGTTAAGCTTGCCTCTAAACAATTTGGGCTCTGATAGGATCCAAGGACCTTGTCAGTTGTATCTAACTGCAGATTTCATGTGGGCCAAGGTATATATACAAGGACCTTTTCTGGGGGTGTAGTCTTTATACTCAGGCTTTAATGGATACCCTGTGAAATTAACAGAGCCAAAAGGAACACCTGTTGGACAGAAATCTGCAGGCAGAAGGGATGGATGGTCTTGTGCTTAATTAATAGATGGCAAAAATAAAATAAGGTAATAGCTGTGGAGGCCAATATTAACAACCTTTATTTAAACATGGTGATAAAGTCTGAGCGCAGGATCTATGGGTCTATATAGTACCCTGCTGCCAAACTTTACAATTATTAACTGACAATCCTCATAAAGTTGGGAAATATGAGGTTGGGTGACCAGGACACCCAGGTTTGGAAGTGGAGAAATGGCTCTGCTTCTGGGCATTTTCTTATTGGTCAAAGCTTCAGAATAGGTCACTCAATTCTTCTGTTCTTGAGGTGTGGTCATGGCAGCGGGCTTCTGGCTGCATTTCCTTCCAGTGATGGCTCTTGATTGGCCACTAGTGTTAACTTCAAACTCATGAAGCTAATGATAGGAATTTATTTGCCTCCATTAGGCAATTCATTTGAATTTTTTGTTTTCACTTCTATTTCAAAGGTTTGGCTGGTATTCCCATTTAGTGCATCATGCTTGGTCTCAGTTTGAGGGGGCTCAATCCCAGGAAAACGCGGGTGGCGGGCCTGTCAGTCCTTAGGGCTGGCGGCCTGTGAGGATTCAGGGTCAGGGTTTGAATCATGGCCTTGGCCCCAGGTTTCAAGGGGGAGCAAATTGTCAATCCTTAAAATGGAGGTAAATTTTCCTACAGGCACCTGCTTGCAGATATGGGCCTTTAACCTATTAGTGACAAGAGTTAGAAGCATTTCATCTCTTTGGTGATGACTTCATGAGCAGTGATAAGAGCTTTCTGCCAGGCTGTGAGATATTCTATAATTTTATCTGCCTTTTTGATTCTCAAAAAGAGGATATCAACAACAATGGGAGAAAAGACTTCACTTTAACAGGTTTTTAAAAGCTTGAAGCTGTTATGGTATTCCTGCTCCTGTGAGAACACCAAGGTATGTCCTGGGTCAAAGTCAGAGATCAAGTGGGTTTGGAGACATTCTGCAGGTGTATTAGCTCTATTAAAAAGACAAATGTGAATTCTTTGATGCCCCCAAAAGGGTCTTATCATGCCCTTAATCATGATTGGTAATTGATAACTAGGTTAAAATGTATTTCACGGTAATACATGGTCTACTCAAGTAGTTTCATAATTTAGGGTGCCATTTGCATGATAATCTTAAGTATAAAAATGTCTCTAATCTCAATGTTGTATACATTACTTTACTCATTCATCAGCAAGAAGTTTACTATTAGTAAATAGACTAAAGTTCTTCTGATTCTGATTCTCTGGACCAGCTCCAGGATTAATAACACTAGGGAGGTTTTTTCTTTCAAAAGGGAAAATAGGGATTGTTATAGTCTTTATTAAAATAAAAGGAATGTCTCCTTCTAAGTCTTCTGATTTGCCACTGTTATGTAGTTCTTTCTTCAGTTACTCATTTAGTAGGTCTTCTGGATGACTCAGATAATACTCAACTATGTTCTTGACCAATATCTCTAATTATATCTAATAGTTCTTCAAGATGTTGCCAGATATCTCTAGCTCTCCATTCAATCACTGATATATTGCCCCTTTTTTCAAGTATTCCCTCTTTAGAAAATTTCTTTTGAAAATCTTAAACAGTTACATATAGCCTCTTTAATAATATACAATTATCTTTCAAACCTACTTTCTCAAAAGCTTAAAGTATCTTCCCAACATTTTTCCAAGAAAACTTTAAGTCTTGGGCTTTTAACCAATGATATTGGTTAGTAAAAAAGCCTCAAAATTATACAATGATTGTAACATTTAATGCTTTTACTTTTTTACAGCTCCATCATGATCCAAATAGGGAGTTAATTTTTCACCACCTGAACCACTTGAAGTGTTAACACTTTGCAATCCATAGTGTTAACTGTTTCCTCATTTTAGCACAACATTTCCTAGAGTTTAAGCTCAACCAGTTTATATAGTAAACTTATATGTGAATTTTTGTTCCTGGATTTTATTCAACATGTTTCTCAGATTTTGCTCTCATAGCAAAATTGATGAGAAGTGTCTCACCAAAACCTCATATATCTTGCTCTAATAGCAAAGCACTTTGATGAAATGCTTCAGTGTGTTTTCAATAGTTCCTTAAGACGCTTTAATCTATGTAATAATAGCATGGTATATTTTCTATCTATTAAGCACATCTTTTGAATGCAATAATAGCCTAATATATTGCTTATATATTTGGAGCATCTAGGCCATATTAGCGCTATCCCAGCTATGCATACTAGAGGCCAGAACATTGTTCTTATTCCTCTATAGTCACCCAAGTGGTTAGCCTGGACTTTTCTGAGTAAATTAATCAACTTTACTTGCTAGATACCCCAAATCACTAAGTTCAGCAGCTGCTTCTCTAAATAGTCACACAATGAAATTTTTAGGCATATCATGCTTGTATAATAGTAGTTAGTGCCCTTCTTAAAGCTAACAATAAGACATGGGCAGAGAAACTCCAACCATTGTGGTTATTTACCCAGCTGTATTATAGCCCCAGCTGGTCTCAGTATTTGATACTGCATGTCATATCCATCCCAGGGCACATCTTTATTGTATAGCATCAATATATGTCCCACTATTAGCAATTCTTGGGGAATAAAAGAAAAACAACCCTTGTGTCTGGACAAGCACCAATCATTGTAGCTGGCAAAAAACAAACAATAACCATTTACTTACAATAGGCAATCAACCTTTACTTAGCCAGCATCAGCATATTCCTGCAAAACAGCCTCAAATGTGTTTATCAAAGATGGCCTATATCACTTTAGCCTTGTATTCTGCCCAAGAGGTAAACCAGGCTGTGACAGGTCCTGATAGGGGATGATACAGGTGACATGATTTAGATAAGGTTTGGATATAATATCAATAAGGTCATACATGGGATTGATGTCATAATTGGTTTATTCTTTATAGAAAAATATGATAACCCTCTACGATGATGGAACCAAGAGTGAATATGAAGTTAGATCTGTCATGGGGTGACTTATTGAGCACCCCTTGTTTTTTAAGATGATGTAACAACTGGGATGACAATTTTAGTTACAACAATTGAAGTATACCTTGGTAGTTTCAAGTATACTTTTATATATGATAATAGATAAAATTTTCTTTATTTTATTTTTTACCTTCATATATAAATTTTTCAAGTACACATTCATAGTTTTATAAGATGGTTCAGAAGCCTTTTACAAGCTCCTGATAAATTTTTGGGATGTCTGCACCCGTTTGTTAAGGTTGATGATTCAAATAGTCTCCTTGTTATAGGCTTTGTTGATTTAGACTAAGTTGCAGTATATATTTTTACTGGTTTAGGATAGTAACTTTTTATAGAGGCAACTTTAAGGATTAACTCATGCAACATGAAAAACCAGTAGTCAACTATTCCTGATAATTATTTTGCCACTTTCATTATTTAATAATGTTTTTGGGCTAAATAAGTGGTCTTGAGGATGATATATATATTTAATTTGTGTTTTGAACTTCTACGCAAAATGATAAAGAATAAAGCTAAAACATTTGTTGAAAGCTTCAACATTAACAGTGTTACATGCTGTATGCATTAATTCTAGTGGTTGACTTTATGACCATGAAATAAAAATAAAAAACCTTTCTTTGGGTATTTTTTCATTTTTTCTTGATATTATAAGATATTATATAGCTCTCCAATCACTTCAAAAGATTTTATTCTAGATATTATATACTTCTTTATAATGTATTATGCCTAGATTAGATAAAGGCTCAATATGAAACTTTATCATGATAAGGTAAGGTATACTTAGTAACATTCCTATAAAAGAATTTTTATCAGCCTTATACTCAAATCTGCCCCATGAAACAGGCCTGATGTAATATGTTAAAAACTGTAAATTAAGTGGGACACTTATTTAATCCAAAAGGTTTTAGCTTCAAGCTGCCAATAAATTTGTAGAGTTTAAGAGACATTATCGACTAGATCAGTCAATATATTTAGAGATTTTAAAGATTCAGGGATCCCATAAAACGGACCACTTCTGATAAGATCCCATTTCAAAAGCATGATAGATAAAATTTGGGAGAATTAAGCATGCTATGCATAAACCAGGATACTTTGCTTTTTATGATGATTACTTTATTTAAAACTACATGAAATGTTTGGTCTTCTAGAATAAAGATCTCATAAATGGGATAAATTTTAAGCCTTAGAAATCAAATGTAATACTAAATGTGTATTATACCTAGCTTTATTGGTTTAAAGAATAGATCTCATATGAATCAGCAACTTTAAAGCATAAGTGTAACTTAATCTAAGATGAAGGCACAGTCATAAAGATTGAGTAAAATTAATAGACTGTGACATAATTTAAACTAAATGTTTTAATTTCAAAGTTATGAAAACACTTCAAATTTATAGAAAGAGTACTTTACTCCAAAATATAGCCCTAAAAAGGTTAAATATATAGATTTTATCCCAAAAACTAACAGGATTATAAAAAAGACTAGTTGGTGCAATGGTAGTGTGATACGCTCCGACACTTTGGCCAAGCGGTTAAGGCACTTTTAAAAATTTATTAGATTTTCTCAAATCTCGGCGGGATTACACAAGGTAAGAAGAAAAGCAATGGCAGAGAAAGCGAAACCCAGAGGTCAGTCACCTAAGGTGGCAAAGACCACACATGAGACAGTGGTGGAGGAACACCCCACAACCATGGAGGAGGGACCCACAGTAGCACCTGCCCCCAGATGCAACCCAAATGGAAGTACACGGCCGAACTCATCCCGGAGGATGAGGAGTCAACCCAAACCAACCAATCAATGGAGACCAACAAATCTCAGCCACACAAAACACCAACCAATCAAAACATGGCACCTAGAAAGGACCAATCAGAATCTGACATCACTAGTGAAGAAGAATCCTCTGGGGATCACAGACGAGCAAACTCGGCAAGCCCCAACAGAGAGGGAGAAAGACAAACAAGACAACAACAAACGTCCCATATTACAAGAGACATCCTACTGACCAGAGGAATATCAGAGGCAGACCTCCAGAGATAGGAGGAAATGGATCTGTCCTGTGAACAGATCAATAGATGGCATAAAGAAGGCTTTCTCCCTGCCAAAGCTGCATTGTGGAACCAGGAAGGCTTTTCGGCAAGAAAAGCCAGACAATGGAAAGCAATCAGATGCACGGTAAGCTGGGCTATTTTTTCAAAGAAAATGGCCTGTCAATAAAAAAAGAGGCCCTGTGGAGAGCTACACAGCTCAATATAAGAGGGATCCAATATGCACTTAAGAATAAGATCTCCCCAGAAGCATCACTTGAGTGGATCCAAGGAGGTCTGAGTATATACGAGGCAGTGGAATACCACATGGCCTCAGTCCCGAGCACATTCTCGTCCATTATAAAAGCCCTGGGAATGCAGGCAGAAGTGCTGTCAGAATTCTTTGACTTGTTTCAAATAGGCAAAGTGGCAATGGAATGGGCAAAATGCAGAATCACCCCAAAGATAGAAAAATGGTCTAATGTAGGTTTCTCCCCCAGGAAGCGGGACCTTGGATCAAAGCTACGTTCTCCCACAAAGAAGCGCAAATAGAGTTACACTGGTATAGCACCAGGCAACGTGGCAATCTTAAAGAAGAACAACTGGAACCCCACAATGGTGGGTCAGTGGGAAACATTCAAGAAGTGGAGCCCAGAAGAGGCAACCAAATGGATGGCAGGAGGGTTTAAAGCTCATAAAATAAAGTACTGGAAGGCCAAGGAGGTATGTCTCAAAGACGGCAGAAGAGTGGAGGCCAGAATGGGAGTCACGTCAACAAACCCACATGGCATTAGAGAAACCCTAATCACAGCAGACCAGTGGGGAGAGTGGAAGGACACCACCCATATTATGGAAGCATGAGACTGGATCAGACTGGATTCACTAAAGAACAAGCACAAATTTGGAAGAAAATACAGAGTACCCCATGAGGAAAGACACTAAGAGGTAATATTACTCCTATGGAGGCAAGAGAGTGGGCTTGCACAGGGTTTTGAAATTTGCGCCACAGATTTATAATCTGGAGGTCGGCCATCCAAACCACAGAAGTAATACAAGTATACCATACAAGAAATTTACAACACTCTTACGGCAGCAAAGTGGTGTGAAAGTGATCTTGCAGCTTGTGAGCCACCCTGCTTCAAAAAGGAGGATGGAGCCATTAAAAGCCAAGAGAATGACTATTCAATGGCTGTGTAGACATCAATGTAGTTAAAAGCTACATTCTCAGCTCAGCACCTCCAGACAGAGTCTCTGCAGATGGGTAAACTCAAGATTTTTGTGCCACAGGCACCCCAGTGGATGGAACTATGGCCAAAATCACAAAACCCACATTAGCCAACACAAAGATTTCACCAAGAACAAGTGATGAAGTTCCTAGATGAGAGATCCCCACTCTAGACAAGGCACTTCCACTCCTCTTAAAGGTATCCTTCCTTGATAAGGGCACCTCATCTTCTAAGAAAGAGGGGAAGGAAACCATATATTTGAAAATCAGAAGGGGATTCCCCCGGGCCTCACAGATAGAGGCACTGTCCCGTTCAAAGAATTTCTCCAAGAGCGTATATCTCAAGGTAACCCATTTAAATCAACCACCTGGGTCCCAGGTGAACCACACAATGAGAGTCCAGTGGAGAACCTTAAAAAGCCACAGTACAGTGATGCGTTCAAATTAATCTATGATACACTGCACAACACATTATCCTTTACATCAGAAATTAGACCTTCAGTAACCAGGACTTGGGATGCAGGGATTCCTAGATATTGGATTTCCATGGAGAAACCAAGAGATGAAGCACTTACCATAGACTTCACGTACAAAATTGTACACTTATTACATAAACAACCCAATACGTAAACACCACAGCCAAATGGATTACATTTATCAACCTCCCCATGGATAAAAGTATCCAATGGACCACGCAAGCTTCTGTGACAGGACTATCATACTATGGCAAAGTACTAGAAGAAAGAGAGGAGGGAGGAAATAAAGCGAGGATCATGCTCCCAAACGTGATCCATCTCCTAGTGGAATTGGCCCCAACACTAAAAGCAAGAGGTCATCAGATCCTGCAATTTATAGCACTACCGGGATGCAACCGACATGTGGTATATGTGGAACCTGAATA